>BSBK01008750.1:0-297500 GCA_027943335.1 Chamaecyparis obtusa | reverse complement strand
ATGGCTTGCCTAAATTCTCAAAAATCTAAAGTCGTAACTTGACTATGGGGATATTTTGGAGGTGCCATAAATGAGTTTTGAGCCTCATAATGACTTAAATTTAACCCCTAACCCCTAGTATACCAAGTGGGGTATTTAAATTTGACCCTAACTACCCTTTAAAAGCTTATTTGACCCTCCAAAACCTCACTTGAAGTAAACCCATGAGTTCAACTAACTTTGACCCATCTAGAGGTTTCCTAACCCTAGGGTAAGCATGAGATCTCTATAGGTTAAACCTCTAGTTGGTGTCATATTAATCTTAGTTAAAATGACAAGTCATACCGACACATCTTACACACGTGTTAAGTGACACTACTTAAATCACAACATCTTACACACATAGCATGACTAAACATAAATTCACATTTTCTTAACTAAATACAACCATACAACAATACATTTACGAATGAAACACATGTCAAGGAGGTTACTGTCTCTTCACTGGATAGAACCTTGGTTTCACTAATAAAACATAGATCCACTCTAGATTCCCCATATTTAGAACCATGGAAAATCTCTTGCACACTCATTGCAAACATCAGTAGTCCAAGAAATAACCATAATAATATAGCAAGATAAATGATATAAAGCAAACACATATGAACTAAAACTTGAATTTTAATGATCCATCATAACATAATACAACATCTGAAATTGATCTTAATATGCATGAACAAGAATTATTGAATTGATTTTTCATCATAATATCATCCAAATACATCCATCATTTTGCATCATCAAAATATAACATATCCTAATCATAAGAGTTAAATGGATCAACTATCATAAAGCATCAAATAATCATCAAATAAGAATACTAATAACATAATCAAGGTGCTGAATAAACATATGATAGGATCTATCAAATCCTCAAATAATAACATATGTCTAATAAGTCTAAGTATGTCAAAATAAAACATCAATTGTAGAGTTTAGACTGGAAAATCAGTGTTGAGCTATGATAGGTTGAGGTATGCCTCACAAATGCTTTTTGTGTTTGTGATCATCTGATCCATTAAGGGAGATTTTGATAAGAAAATTTCTAAGGATGTTATTTATAAAATAAAAAAGGTTGGAATCTACTTCATTCAGTTCTGGAACTTTTGTTACCTCAAAGTAGCCGAGTGCACTCTCCAACTAAAGAGGCTCCCCAAATACCCCTCAAAAAATTTGATCCTAATGGAGTGTTTCTAATATATGTATGTGTGATCAATGCAAACCTAACCTATCAGGAGCATGTTGAAATATTTAGACCTTAGTAAGAAACAACAAATACCAAACATATAGAAAACCTATTTGTATGACACCTCAGATTGAGACTAAACTGGAGCACCCTGTCACCAATTGATTTTCTCTTATAGGAGGGATGTGGGTGTGCTCTCAAAACACAATGAGCATGTCCTTAATGCTATTTAGGAAGGATTAGGATCATTTTAGAAGCCACGAAGACCCCATAATGGCACAAAACTAGGTATGGAGCACCTATTTTGCCCCTAGGATTTTAAGGGTCCAAATGAAGCCACATGGAGATTTAAGCTAAGGATAAGTATGAAAAGTTCATTTTAACAAAAATATAAGTGTGATATGGATGTAAATGATATGATAAAGCTTTGAAATTAACTATATCAATCCATTAGGCTAATCTAGGATGTGAGTTATAAAGCATGAAAATGAAGAAATCTAACAATTCTATGATAAATTATGCTATTCTAGATGAAAATGCTCATTATAACAATGCATGAAATGAAGATGTGAATTGGTGAATTTCTCTTAGAAGGGAGGCTATTTATAGATTTTGAGGAAGGGCTTGGGTTAGGAAGGGGTAGTTAGGGTCAGAGTCAGGGTTAGGGGTAAGGTTAGAGGTATGGTCAAAGGAATAAGGGTTAAGGGTTGCTCACACATGTGTGAGCAACACTAGGGAAGTGTGCTAGGGGACCAAGGTGGAAAAAGAGACATAGGTCTTCATTAAGAGGTTGTAAGAGCCATTAATGAGGGTGTAAGGGGTCATTAATGAATATGTAAGGCTCATTAATGAGGGGTGTTGATCCAAAGTCAAAGGACGAGGGCTTAGGCTAAGAGGGTTAGGAAACACCTCTTAAGTAGGTTTAGGGAGTGATTAGGAAAGTGAGGATAGGTTTAGGGTTTGCTAGAACATATTTAGGGTTTTTGGGAATTAAATAAATAAATAATTTATTTAAAGGGTTTTTGAGACATAATTTATTAAACAATTAATAAATTGGAGGGATAAACATTCAAATTGGATTTAAATATTTTTGGCTAAGGTTTCTTAATTAAATGTCTTTAATTAAAATAGGAGAATGGATAATGACAATAAAAGTGAATTAATTAATTAATTAATAAATGATGATGTAGTCAGGAGTTTTATCAACTAAAATATTTTTAATTGACTAGTGGATTTTTAGGTGTCTACATTTTGCCCCTCTTTGATGCGATGCCGCAAGTGGAGTGGTGTCAAAGACAAGAAAATAAGATGCCCTAGGCTAGAATAGAAGATAAGGAGTTGTGCCCCCTTGAGAAAATAACATATAAGAAACTTTGTGGAATTTTCTCGAAAAGAACATAAAGAGGAATGACATGGAGGAAGAAAGACAAAAAAGGTGGGGGGGGGGGGGGCTAAACAGACGTCCTTCCAAGAGAAAAGATGTATGAATGCAATATGAGATGAGATGCAAGATGCATGATGAAGCTATATGAAGGATGCAAGATGCAAGATTAATCTATATGTAGGGATTGAGATTTGGGGAGCTCATTGGATTGGATATTTTTGAGAGCACAACCTAATTTGATATAGAAATTCTAGAGACCTGTCAAGGTTACTGGGAACTTAAGGCCTTCTCACCAACATTACATAGAACTGACACAAAAAAGACACACAAGGGTTTCCTCAGTATTACACATGATTCCAAGAGGAGGCATGGTAGAAACAATGCTGGAGAAACCAAAAACAAACAACTAACGCACAAGCAAAAAGATGATCAAAAGACCTTGCCCCAGATTGTCCTCATTCGCAATGCACCATGATATAAAGGATTGTGGCAACCATGAGGAGAGGAACAACAAGAAGAAGCAAAAGATAAACAAGAACCAAAGGACAAAATCCAAGACCAAAATGATAAACCCACAAAATGTCCTTTGCCAATTAGAAGGATTGATTTGATTGATGGGGGGAAGATTAGGTCAGAACGTGAGGAAGGATACATCCTGCACTAACCCATTTGATTGATGGGATATTAGGTTGGACATGAGGAAGGATATATCCTACAAGGACCCATTTGATGAGGAGAATGTTGTGTTGTTATTGGCAAATGATGAATCAAGGATAATTAGGTGATCAAGGATAGTTGACAAAAGATGTTGTTGAAGTACAAGGCTGGGGGGGACAAGTTATCTAATCAAAGTTGTTGGAGGATTGATGAGGATATGTACAACAAGATGTGACAATATGTACAAAGAACGGGGAGATATGTATAATGAATCTTTACAGAAGCTCAGGGATTGGGATATGAGGATATCTCTATACATGATATATATAGGAAGCTCAGGATTTGGGATAGTAACATATGGCTATGTTGGATAGGCATGAGGATAGAACACCTTGGGATTGATGGGCTGGTGGTTGGGATGGGGATTGGACAAAGAGGATTGAGATGGGGATGGAGATTGGGATGGGAGTTTGATAGATAATGACCCGGTCTACTATGTATGGCGCATGTTTCTAGGTTTTCACCAACATACTTGTCCAAGGTGCTTGAATTACCAAATTTTCACCATTGGATGATTTATTTTTCTTTACTTTTTTTGCTCTTTTATTATTATTATTATTTTGCATTTTTTTTAATATTTTCTAGATTTTTTCAATTTTAATGGATTTTCTGGATGTTACAAGATATGGTTCAAGCATAGAACTGCTTCAGATGTATGATGTTGATAAGATCATTCTTGGGCTCACCTTTTGGTGTTGATAAATGATAGGCTCTAGAGCTAAAGCATGTTGTGAAAATGTAAGGACCCAACCAAGTAGGTTTGAACTTGCCTTTTTTCTCTCAATGTGCTTGTACTTTCTAATTTTCTTTAAGACCATGTCACCCACTTGGAATTGTCTTGGATGGACCTTCTTGTTATAGCTCCTTTTGAGTTGATTCTGGTATACAACCAAGTGATCATATGATTGCTACCTCTTTTCATCTAATATATCTAGCTATGTGAGGTGTGCCACATGATAGTCTTCATTTGTGGTGTAGTTCTTCATGGATACACACAATGATGGGAGCTCAACCTTGATTGGTAGAATGACTTCGACACCATATACAAGGGAGTATGGGGTGGTGCATGTGGGAGTGCAATAGGCCCAAACAGTGGGATTTATTTGGAGGTGTCAGTCATGACCAAAATCATTAACAACCTTCTTGAGGATTTTCAGGATGGTTTTATTGGTTACCTCAGCTTGGTCATTTCCTTGGGGGAAGTATGAGCTAGGAAATGGTGATGGATGTGGAGTCTGGCACATAAATCATCCACGTGATGGTTTTCAAAGGGTGTTTTGTGATCTATGAAGATGGTGGAAGGGATGTCGAAGTGGAAAATGATATGGTAGAGGGTGAACTTGGATATCTAAATGCCTATAGTGAGGATGAGCATAATCGCTTCAACCCACTTTGTAAAGTATTCTGTGGCTGTTATGATATATTTGTGTCCATCTGAGGAAAGGGGAGTGATTAGCCCAATGAGGTCAAAGCCCCAACATGAAAAGGGCCATGGTGGCACAATAGGCTGCAAGTCTTGAGCTAGAGCATGAATCAAATTGGCATGCTGCTGACATGGTAGGCATTTCTTGACAAATTCATAGGCATCATGCTCCATTGTTGGCCAATAATACCTGACTCTAAGAAACTTGTTTTCTAGGACCATGCCACTCATGTGGGCACCGCAAATTCTAGTGTGAACCTCTTGTAAAGCCATGATGACCTCATTCGAATCTAAACACCTAGAAATGATGTTGTGATATCCTTGACGATAAAATGTGTTTGCTACAAGAGTGTAGCGGGAAGCTCTGCAAATTAGGTCTTGGTGTTGGGTGTTTGTGAGGTGAGGGGATATGATACCATTTTAAAGATATGCATGAATGTCATGGTACTATGGGGGCTGAGGACCAACCAAGATGCACACCATTTCTGAATCGATGTTCTCATAAGCAGGCATGTGTAGCTTCTCAACTAAGAATTCATACTGCGATGAGTCTCAAGGGATTTCTAGTAAGGATCTGATGGTTGCCATTGCATTGGAAATTTTTTTGTGTAGCCTTGGTATCTATTTGAACTATAGACTTAGGAAGTGCTCTTTCAATTTGTCCACTAGTTCCTTGTACGGTAGAAGCCTTTCATCCTTTATTTGGAATTCATCTAGAGCTTGCTTGATTATCAGCTATGAATCACCAAACACTTGTAGTTCTATAATGTTCCACTGGATAGCTATCTTGAGGCTTGAGATAAGGGCCTCATACTTTGCAATGTTGTTGGTGCAAGTGAATCCCAATTTGAATGATTTGGAAATGTAGTCACCTTGAGGAGTGACGAAGAGGATTCATGCTCCTGATCCATGTGATATATAGGAGCCATCAAAGTATAGCTTTCATTTTGGTTGTTCTTCGATCATGCATAGATGTTCATTGGAAAATTCCATGATTAGCAGATATGCATCTACCAATGGAGCTTCTACTAGCTGATCGACAATAACTTGCCCTTTGATTTCTTTTCTATCTATGTACTGGATGTCAAACTCGCTTAGAAACATGACCCATTTTTCCATTCGGCCTGTCAGTGTTGTCCTTGAGAGAAGATACTTAAGCGGGTCCACCTTTGAGATGAGCTTGATGGTGTGACTAATCATATAATGTCAAAGCTTTTGAGTGGCGAATACCACTGCGAGACATGCTTTTCCATTGGTGAGTAATTGAGATCATAGCCTATAAGTGTTCGACTGATATAGTAGATGGCTCTTTCTTTGTCATTGTCATCAAGTTGCGCTAATAGTGCCCCTAGTGCTGTAGTGGTTGCAGAGATGTATAAGATGAGAGGGCATCTTGAGACTGGTGGTATAAGGATGGGAGAGTTAGCTAGATATTCTTTTAGCTTCTCAAAGCTTCTTTGGCAGATTGGATCCCATTTGAAGCTTTTGTCTTTGCAGAGTAGATGCATGAAAGGTTGGCACTTGTTTGCCAGTTGTGATATGAAATGACACACTAATTTTAGTTTACCTTGTAGGCTTTTGAGCCGCTTGAGTGTCCTAGGAGGAGGCATTTCTATTATGGCCTTAACCTTTTTAGGGTCAATCTCTATGTCACACCGTGATACATAAAGCCTAAAAACTTTCCAGATGTTACACCAAAGACACAATTTTTTGGATTTAGCTTTAGGCCATAATGATGGAGGCGATTGACCACATGCTTGAGGATGTCAAGGTGTTCCAACCATGTCTTGGATTTTGCAAGGATATCATCCACATGGTCTTCCAGGATCTTGTGTATCATATCGTGGAAGATGGTTGTCATTGCTCGCTGATATGTAGCCCCTATATTCTTTAGCCCAAATGGCATCATATTGTAGCAGGAGGTACCCCATGGTGTTGTGAAGGATGTCTTGTACTGTTCTTCCTCTGCTATTTGGATATGATTATACCTTGAGAATCCATCCATGAGTGACAACATCTCATGGTCTACTGTGAGATCAACTATCATGTTGATGTTTGGTAAGGGAAAATCATCTTTTGGACATACTTTGTTCAAGTGTCTAAAGTTGGTGTAGATTCTGATCTCTCCTGGAGGCTTAGTGATAAGCACCATATTTGAGATCCACTCTGAGTAGTCAATAGCTCTAATGATTTTGGCTTGTAGTGGCTTCCCTAGTTCTATTTTTACCAGGAGGGCTACCTTAGGATACATCTTTTGAAGCTTTTGCTTTACTAGTTTTGCATTAGGGTCCATTGCAAGATGATGGACAACAAGATTTTGATCAAGCCTTGGCATGTTGGCATATGACCATGCAAAATTAATAGTTTCCTCTCAAAGAAGTGATGTGAAAGCTAACTCTTCTCCCTCGATCAAGAATGCTGCAATGTAGGTGATCCTTGGGCATTCTTTTGTTCCCAAATTGACTGGCTTTGTTTCCTTGATGAGGATTGATGATTTCTCTGGTCTATAATCCTAGATGGGAGGAAGAGGCAAGTCTTCATCTTCTAGCACCTTAAAAAGGTTTTCACCAGAAGATACACACTTTATTTTTTCTTTTTTAGAGTTAGAATGTGCCCCAGAGGGGTTTTCACATAAGGAATCATTCTTTTCTTTTTCATTTTTAATTTTGCAGCTAAAGACTTCCTTTTCCCCGAAGTATCCTTTAGGGTCGAGCTTCTAGACATAGGTTGATTCTTGTTCTTGATCTGATTGCTGGCTTGATGCTCCCATGAACATTATGAGTGCTTTTGTGCTTTGGAACTCATTGATATGCATTATGCTTGGTTGACCCCAGTCTATGAGTAATGTAGGAGCATCCTGGGGGTAAGAGCAATCTTGCATCATCCAAAAATATTTTTGTTTTATTTTCAATAAAGTCTATCTTGTGCAGAGTTGTTATTTATGGAAACTTACTATTTTTAGTAAGTTGGTCATATAATCTCAAAATGTTCTGATTTCATAGTTGGAGGTTCATCTTAGTCATATCAACCTACCAGTTGAGTTTCATTGCCACATCATCTGTATTGGTGAAGTGATTGAGGTTTTTGGGTATAAAATCTTTCAGGTCAATTTTGAAGGCCTTAGAGGCTCCGGATTGCGATCAACCCCCAACTGATTGGAGCTTGCGTGAGTCAAGCACTGTAGATCAGGTCCTGCCATTTTTGAAAAGTGGTTACAATTGAAAAATGGAGCTATGGTTAAAAAGTTATGGCCTCCGAAAGTTGGGCTGCCTAAAAACATATTTTGTAATTATTTGGAGCCGACCCTATGTAAAAAGAAAAGAAAAGAAAATAATTCTTAGGATAGTCAGCCTTAAGGGCTAAATTTATGGAACCTTCTCAGGCGGTGGAAATTGTCTATATAACAAAGGTCTGTAGTGTTGTCTAGGGCAGTTCTGAATATTGTAAGGGAAAGTGCCCATGTGGCTTTGCATATTGTAATTTTGAAATTTGTACTTCCACATTTGTGGAGATAATAAGAAGCCCATTTTCTATTCTTGCAAATTGTTGTTGTTTCTCTATTTTTGTTATGTGTTTGTGGTATTAAGGAGAGCATCCTTCATCAAGTGGTATCAAAGCAGGAGTTCCTGAGTGTGTAAATAGATCATCGACTGTGAGGCAGTTTGCGCTAGGACCATGGTTTAGGGTTTTAACAAGCAACACAAAAAATGCCTCCATGATGGGAACGTGGTGGAAGAGCTGGTGGTGTGACACCTGAGGTTAGAGCGCTTCAGAGACAAGTGCAAGCATTGCAAGAAGAAATTCATAGAGGAATGAATCTTAATGTCAGAGATGAAAGTGAGGATGAAGTCGAAGAAGGAAATTTTGATCAAGAAGGAGAAGGTGAAATTATGAACCAAGAGGAAGAAAGGCTTTTTTGGGCCATTTCCAAGATTAGGAAAAGACCTAAGATTGAGGTTCTTGCATTTTCAAAAAATCTTAACCTAGAGGAGTTGATCGATTGGATGAATGAATTAGAAGAATATTTAGAGTATGAAGACATCGAGGATCCTGATTAGGTCAAGTTTGTGAAGGCTAGACCGAAGGGTCATGCAAAGATCTGGTGGCAAGAGATTCAATTGGAGTGAAATAGAAGAGGAAAGGATAAAATCACAAGATGGGATCAGATGGTGGATACTTTGAAGTGACAATTCATTCCTGTTGATTATGAGCTTGACCTACTAAAGAAAATGCAAAGTTTGAAGCAAGCAGGAAGATTTGTTTAGGAGTATATGTAGGAGTTCTATCGAATCTTCATCATAACAGGCCATGCAAAAGATGATAAGGAGAAAGTTGCTCGTTACCTTAATGGGTTGAGGCTGAGCATTCAAGAGGAATTGAATTTGGTTTGAATGAACAGTATTGAAGAGGCATACCAATTTTCCCTAAAAGTAGAGGAAAAGTTGAACAAGAAGTTTGAGAGCAAACAAAATGGAAGATCTGGTGGACGGTCATATGGAGGCCAAAAGGAAGATCCAAAAAAGAAGGACGAGGCCAGTAGCAGTCAAAATAAGAGAGGAAATAGTTCCAATTGTTTCCATGATCAGAATAATAGAGATCAAAGAGGAAGAGGAAGAGGATAATGATCTGGAAGAGGAGGCTTTTGTGAAACATGTTTTCACTGTGGAGAAGAAGGTCATAGAGCATTTGAATGTCCTCAATGCCAAGGAAGGACAGATAGGAGAACTTAAGGCCATGCTAAAGTTGCACATGTGGATGAAGATGCTAGATCATCATATTCTGAAAGATGCTAAAAAAGGAGAAATGCTAGTTAACAAAAGAGTCCTTTCGAGTGGTGAGAATGAACTTGAGCAAAGGAGGAGCCTATTTCACACCAGATGCAAGTGTGAGGATAAGTGTTGTGATGTGATTATTGATAGTGGAAGCACTGACAATTTGGTGTCAAAAGAGATGGTCACTAAGTTGAAGCTCAAGAGACAAAAACACCCACATCCATATCGGATTGCCTGGGTAAAGGATGACCACAAGGTCATGGTCAATGAACAGTGCCTAGTGAAGTTCAAGATTGGTGGATACCATGATGAGGTACTATGTGATATCATACCTATGGATGCATGTCATATGTTGTTAGGTAGACCATGGTAGTTTGATAGGTGTGCTATACATGATGGTCGTGTGAATATCTATTCCCTAACAAAGGATGGAGTGCGACATAAGATAAAGCCATTGAAGGACATAGGAGAAAAGGTATGTGATAATGCAAGAATATATTTTGTTGATGGAAGAAAATTCCTAGAGGGTATGAGGCACGAGCATGTATGTTTTTTGCTTTAATTCTAAAAGTTGGTAAAGAGGAAGTAGAAGATGTGCCTGTAGAAGTGGTAGATTTGTTGAATGAGTTTCAAAATATTGTATTCGATAATGTTCTTGATGGATTACCACTAGTAAGGAAGATCAGTCATTAGATGGACTTGATCCCAGGAGCCATTTTTCCAAATAAGGCAGCACACAAAATGACACTAGCATAAAGTGAAGAGTTGAACATATAAGTACATGAGTTGTTACAGAAGGGGTTGATTCGGGAGAGCCTAAGTCCATGTGCTGTACCAGCAATATTAGCACCAAAGAAGAATGGAGAATGAAGGACGTGTGTAGATTCTAGAGCAATAAATAAGATCACAATAAAGTATAGGTTTCCATTGCTGTGAATGGATGATATTATGGACTGTTTGAGTGGAGTTGTGTATTTCTCAAAGATAGATCTGAAGAGTGGATATCATCAAATTCAGATTAGAGAAGGAGATGAATGGAAGATCACCTTCAAGACAAATAAAGGACTGTATGAGTGGTTAGTCATGCCTTTTGGGCTAACCAATGCACTGAGCACTTTCATGCGGCTCATGAACGAGGTTCTGAAAGAATTTCTAGGTAAGTTTGTCATTGTTTACCTAAATGATATTCTGATCTTTAGTAAGAAATTAGAGGAGCATATGATGCATATTCATATGGTGTTTGAGAAATTAAGAGAAGAGAAATTGTTGATTAATTTAAAGAAGTGCAGTTTTGTGAAGGAGTTAGTGTATTTGGGATTTGTAGTTTCAACAGAAGGTCTAAAAATGGACCCAGAGAAAGTGCAACTATCCTTGAATGGCCTACTCCAAGGAGTGCTACATAGGTAAGATCTTTTCATGGTTTGGCTAGCTTTTACAAAAAATTTATCAGGAGTTTTAGCAGTATTTGTGGACCCTTGATTGAAACAATGAGAGGGGATATAAAAGAGTTTAAGTGGACTAGTGGGGCAGATAAGAGTTTTAAACTGTTGAAACATAAAGTTACAAAACAACCCATTTTAGCACTTCCAGATTTTAATAAGGTGTTTCAAGTAGACTGTGATTCTAGGACACTAGGTGTAATGAAAGAATGATGCTTCCAACACACGGTAATATGCAAAGGGTTGGGGATATGCATGGATGGTGATCTCAATGCCTTGATGCAAAAATTTGAGGCACCAGTGATAAGTAGATGGTACGGCTTTGATGGAATGAATCCATTGTCGGTCGAGGAGGATGTTATGTGGTAGGTCTAGATCAACAACGTGGTAGACAATGTCTTGAATTGCTAGGCCTAGCTTGATCAAAAAAGAATGGTACCTTCATAGGTACGCTCCAAGTTATCATAGGCCTTGATAGTGATGACATTGTGTGACATGTCGGGCTCTGTAAATCCCACTTGCTGGATGAACTTTAAAGTGCATAGATTTAGGGCTGACCCATTATCTATCATGACCCTTTTGATGGAAAAGTTTCTGACCATGACAACAATGTAGAGGGGGAGATTGTGGTCAGGCTCAACAAATGGTATGTCAGAAGGTTTGAAGGAAAGTGCATAGGATGCAGATAGGTGTCCCACAAGGTTCTCAATTGGATGGTATTTGTTTTTGTGGGGACATGTCCTTCTTGGAGGGCTCAGTTGAGGATCTCTTGATGGATGGGTGAAGTGTGAAGAAGGTCAAGGATGGAGATTTGGGTAGGTGTATTCTTAAGGTGTTCTAGAAGGTTATACTATGTATTGTGTGTGGGCATTAGATTGGCACCAACGATAGATATCCAGCCTCTGCATGTGGTAATGACACACCGACTATCTTCTCCCTTGACATGGATGCCATTGACAGTAGGTTCAACTTGGGATATACATCCAAAAAATTTGTCATAGTTGATATGGGTAGTAGTATAGTCCTTTCGGTCATCATGGTCTCCTTGTTTGCCTTTGCCTTGGTTCTGGGGTGGAGGATTGGTATTAAATTGGTTCTTCCTAGAGCTGTGTTGAGGGATTACATTTTGATAGATTTGCAAATTGGCATTAGGCAAAGGCTAGGTTGGTGTGTCCACTTGTATCTCTTTTCTTTCAATGAGATCTTGGATATAGTGCTTCAATTTCATACACTTGAGGGTAGTGTGTCCTTTAACATGATGATAGTCACAATACTCATGCTCTTTGTACCATGTGGGTTTGGGAGTTGCATCATTGAATTGCTGAGTTGGAGGATAGGTAATCAGATTGGCTTTAGCCATTCGATGGAAGATCGTGTCCAGTGGTTCACCAAGAGGGGTGAAGGTTTATTTTTGATGATTCTAGACTCAAGGCCTATTCTGTGCTAGGGTAAGTGCTATGGCATTAGCCTGATTAGTTGGGTGTTGGTTTTGATACTGTTGCATGGGTTGATGATTGATTGGTTGTTGCTGTTGATATGTAGGGCTTGGTGTAGGACCAACAACAATAATTTGGAGATGCTTAGTGTTTGTGGCTCCATCCGTGACAACATTCTTGTTCTTGTTCTAGTATTGAGGCTTGTTATTGCCAATTTTGTCGTGTGAGCTTTCTTTGTAGTGTTTGATTATGCCATCATCTAGAAGGCCTCACTCAATGTCCATGCCTTTTCCCTTGATGTCTTGGTAGGTTTGGATGCAGTTCATCCTCATGAAATGGGACAACTTGGGATGCAGGTTATCAATGAATATTTTAGTAAGGTGTTTCTATGGTGCTTGGTAGGATAACCTTATGGTGAGGTTTTTCCATCATTGCAAGTAATCAACTAGGCTCTCACCTCCTTTCTATTTCGAGTTGCAAAGGTCTAACAAAGATAGCTCATTTTCAATATTATGGGCATATTGGGCAATGAAATTCTTAGAGAGTTCTGCAAAGGTTGTGATTGTCCCATAAGGTATCTTATAGAACCACTCTCCCTCCCAAACTCTTGGGAAAGAGGCACATAAGGAAATTGTCACTGTAAGAAACCTCTTAGCAAGCCATAAATAATTCATTGACATGGCTAACTAGATCTCCCTTCTGTGATATTTGTTGAACTTGGGTGTCTCAAAGTGCTTGGGAAAGGGGATGGTTGTGATTGATCTGTCAAAGGGATATGGACATACCTCCTCGAATTTGAAAACTTTGCTCTCTATTTCGGCTCTAAGATCTTTAAGAGCATTCTTCATTTCTTCCCATTCGGCGTTGATTGGCATTGGAGTACTGGGTACTCCCATTGGGAAAGGACTTGATGGTGCTAGTGAATATGGATGGTTTTGCAAGGGATATTGCGGAGTTGGATAAGGGGATTGCCTAGTAAGATAGGTAAATTGAAATGGATTATGGGGTAATGGTTGTTGGGGAGGATATTGCTACTGAGGTGCGGGGATGTATTTCTATGAAGGATATGGAGTTGCTTGTTGCTACTGGGGGATGATGGGATGTTGCTACTACGATGGATAGGATGATGCTTGTTGTTGTTGGGGGATGATAGGATGTTGTTGCTGCTACACTGGGAAGTATTACTATTGTGGAGGAGGCTGATGGAATGGCATGGTTTGCTAATAGGATGGGCCTTGATGCACTTGGCTTTGGGTTTGGCTAATGTAGGTGGGATGCATTCCTACATTGCCGAGGGATGGAACAACTATTTGGAAGCTAGTGATAGGAGGTGGTTGCACGAGGTGGCTAGTGGGATGGGTAGAACTCTACTATTGTGGTGGTGGTATGGCTTGAGAAGTGGCAAGTGGTATGGATAGATAGTTGGTATATGAAGAAAAAGATGAAGATGTCAGAGGTTGCAATGATTGTTGTTGTGCTGCTTGAGGGAAAGTGGCTTGTGGGTTTGTGGGGATAGATATATGTGATTGGGTTTGTATTCCCAAGGCATGCATTTTGGCTTGGGTGAGGCCCCAATGAGAGCCTATTTGTGCTATAGGTTGCAATGCAGAGGATGTGTGGAATGCAGATGTGATGGCAGGAGTTTGGGATGTAGATGGGGGATTTTGAGATCCCATGAAGGGCATTCCTATTGTGAAAATAGTGTGCTGGGCTTGTGTATTGGCAATATAAGGTGGAAGAGGAATGTACATAGAATGAGTATGTTGGATGATGGGTGGAAAAAATGCTTGGGAGAAAGCTTGCTAGGAAGTGGGAGGAGGAACTTGTGTTGCCCCTGAGAAAGATGGTGCTGATGTGGAAGCTTGTTGGATGAAGGAGGGGAATGATTACATTTCCCCTGGGAAGGATAATGCTAATGAGGAGGCTTGTCTCATGGAAGGTGGAGGATGTGCTTGTGTGGGAGGTGGAGTTTGAGTTTGTGTGAAGCTTTGTGCCTAGGTGGTAGCTTGAGATGTTGTAGATGATGGTGGCATTCCGATGACAGAAAAGAGAGTGGATTGTGTTGTTGTTTGTACTATGGGATTTTTGGCACTGGTTTGCAAGAGACAAGGGATAGGCGAGGCTACTTGAGATATTTGTTGGCTATGATCATGGATTTGGTGGATGATGGTAGAATAGGCTTCAACAGGGACATGGATGGGTCTTGATGGGATGAAAGGTTAGAGATGTGATGGAATGGGAGTACCCTCTTGTGCATAGTTTTCCAAAATGGCTTGACTATTTTGATCTATAATTGCACTCACCATTTGTGCATGCCCTAGATGGGTCATGAAGGCTTCCATAGAGAAAAAAGTGGGCATTTTAGTTGGATCTTCCCATATATTCTCAACTCATGGGGGTTGTGGATCATAGGTCACCATTGCACTAGTAGGATTGTTGAGATCGAACGAACTAGTGGCTAAGTTTTGATCCATATTCTTTCTCTTCATGGATCGTGTCTCAAAAGGTATGAAATGTAGATCTAAGGATGCAGATGCAAATGATGGATGGATGCAAGATGTTTCTAAGAAAACTCTAAGGATGGTGGATGCAGATCTAAAGAGACTTAAGGATGATAGATAGGATAAGCCTATGCAAACCTAATGATATGATGCAAGGATTAAGATCAACTGAAGGATGGTGGGATGTTGATTGGATTGAGAATGATGGAGGATTAGTAAGTGTTGAAAATGAGTTATTACTTCCTGATATAGGATCAAAGAGGATAGAATTGTCAACCGAAGATAGACTGATGATCTTTGGAAGATGAGATCCTTGCCAGTGTATGATAATCTCTTTCTCGAGATGATGAGGCCTACAAAAACAAGTACAAGATGTCCTAGACAATGCCTAGTCAAAGAGTGGAGATGGGGTGTTTCTGATTTGGGATAAGGATTGAGCAACTCAAAAGATATGAGACTAAGTGGATGGTTTAGATAACTAGATTTGGTTCAAGGATTTGGATTCTGAGGCTTGGATGTTGGATTGTAGATTTGGGATGTTGGATTCTAGATTTGGGATGTTGGATTTTGGATTTGAATATGATGGAGGATGACCAAATAATGTTTTTTTCTAGAGGATGACCTAAATGCTACTAAAGAATGAGCTATGATGCAGTCTAGGAAGATGACATATGATGTGGGAATGCAACTAAGATGATCTATAATGCAACTAAGGATGAATGATGATGCAAGGATGTCGAGATAGGATGTGGGATTCTAAAGGAATGATGGAATGTGATGGGACAAACTAGTCTTCACTCTCTAGATTGACAAAGTGACGATTAACCTGGAATTGGGATGCAAATTGTTTCACTCTTGCATTGTAACCCACATTGTCTAGGTTTTCCTGATACTTGGTTTTTGCTTGGATTTCCTTTAGGGAAGGTTGGTGATCTTTTAGGTCTCTTTCTGCAACCTTCTTCTCCTGATAGACACGGGAATTGGGCAACTTATCTTTCTTATGTTTAATCGAATCAGACATAGCTTTAAAGGTTTTTTGGCAATTTTGGATTATTTTGAATAATATTTCTGAATGAATTAATCTTTTGATAGGTTCTCGATTTGGTTTCCAATTTTGATTTGTCTCCAATGGCAAAGGACAAAAAGACTCAAGAGATATTTTAAAAGCAATCTCGACAAAGGACAAAGCAACTTTGTGGGATACAAACAAATGATGACCACTGATTTTGATATTTTTCCCAGAAATGTGCATGTTCTAACAGGTGTTTTGCACTGAGTTTTGAAACTTCAAAAACAAATCAAACAAGAAATACCTAAAAGATAGGCTAGTATCAAAATCTTTTCCCACAACTTGGTATCCCAAAAAGGAATATAGATGGTGAGTAATCTTAAGGTGACCTAGGAAACCACTTGGATCGGTCCTTACACAAAGATTTTGATACCTTTAGGAGTAGATCGGGAAGCCTCTATTTAACAGGTGTCTGATTTGGTCAGTGGCATCCTCCCATTCAGTTTGTACACATGTGACTCACTTAAGAGCCTAGTTGACCATGTCAAAATAGTAGGGATATTCACCTACCTTGGGCTACCATCAACACGCATCGCTCGAGCTTGAGGGGATGAAGCAAGAGTTTGATCTATGCTTTGTTTCTATATCGATTAGGAAAGTAATGATTTGAGGTCATTCTCCAAACAGGAAGCACTTTTATCTTTGGATAGGCCTTGCTAGAGGTAAAACAAACTTTAACTTGTCCTAGTTCAATTTTTTTACATCACTTAGATTAACAAGGTTTTGCAAACTTTGAAAAACTCCTAGAATAACATAAAAAAGAGTTTATTTCCAAATTTATTAAGTGTGTTAAGCTATAAACTTCAAGAACATGTGTTTAGGATGTAGTGTTTATTCCCTTGAAGATAGAAAATCTCTTTTGACAAGATTTGTAAGTGTTTCATTCTAAGCATTCAAGATTGAATGCTTCCTTCTAGGACTAAAAGAATGAAGTTTGCTTTGATTGCCTTTGATTTCCTTTGTTCACTCAAGATTTAATTTTGTTTAAGGACTCAAATGAAATGGTTTTTTTTTAATTTAGTTCATCCTTTCAAGTCATTCAAGATTGGATTTTCATTTTAAGCTTCAAAAAGAGATTTTGAGATTGCTTGTTCTTTTCTTTGATCATTCAAGATTGAGTTCTAGGGTTTCCACTTTAAGACACAAAATAAGTTTTACAATTTGATATTTCCAAGAGTTTCCAAGATTTTGAGGTTTTTTTTAGGACCCAAAGTAAGTGTGAAGTTTTCTAATTCATCTTTACTCATGCATTCAAGACTTTGTGTTTTAGGGTTCAATTCTAAGTCCAATGAATGAAGTGTTCCTAGATTGCCTTTAGGGATTGCTTAAAACCTTAAAAAACTTAAGATTTGTTAGATGAGGTTATTTTAAACCAAAAAAAAAGAATGAATATTGGTTTAGTTCACTTTAGGATTGATTAGGATTAAGTTTTAACCATTTAGGAATGATATGCAGATTAGTCCATTTTAAGCACTCGAGATTGAATGAAGGGTTGTTTTAAAGCTTAAATGGAGATTGATTTAGTTCCTAAACAAAAAAATGATTTAATAGGTCTAGGACCTTGATAATTTGGTTATTAAAATTCCCTCCAAGGAGTTCCTACAAACAACCAAGTTAGAAACTACAAATTTGAAGCATGGAGGCACTAGGAGGCCCAAATGAACCCTAAAACCCAACAAACCCCAAGCTTAAGGCCTTACACATGCCCCCATATTTCCAATATGAGTAAAAAGGGTAGGTTAGTTTATGTCCTTTACTTGTACGAGTCAAGATGGAGGCTCATATGAGTAACCTTGCCTCCTGATACAAGAAAACATGGCTAGAGGGCTTACAAAAGGCCAAAAATGATGGCAGAAGTCCCATACGAGTAATGGGAACCTATGGTATGATTATAAATAAGTACCAATATGAGGAAAAAATTCTAGGGAGTTTAATCATATTATAATTCACCCTAGACAGGATGATATTTCCAGAAAAGGTGGGTTTTTGGCTAAAAAACCCCTAAAAATGCAACTGTGAAGCGTGGTGGGTGTCCCACCGGGTGTGAAAAAATGTGATTGATGTGAAAATAACCTATCAGGAGCATGCTGAAACATTCAAACACTATTAAGAAACAACATATACCAAACATATAGAAAACCTATTCGCAAGACACCTCAGATTGAGCTTAAACAAGAGCACCCTGTCACCGTTTGATTTGCTCTTATAGGAGGGATGTGGGTGTGCTCTTGAAACACAACAAGAATGTCAAAAATTCTATTTAGGAAGAATTAGGATAATTTGAAGCCACAAAGACCCCATAGTTTCACAAAACCACGTATGGAGCACCTGTTTTGCCCCTGGGATTCCAAGGGTCCAAATGAAGCAAAATGTAGATTTAAGCTAAGGATGAGTGTGAAAAGTTCATTTAAAAAAAATATAAGTGTGATATGGATGTAAATGATATGAAAAATCTTTTAAATGAAATATATCAATCCATTAGGCTAATGTAGGATGTGAATTATAAAGCATGAAAATGAATAAATCTAACAATTCTATGATAAATTATGCTATTCTAGATGAAAATGCTCATTATAAAAATGCATGAAATGAAGATGTGAATTGGTTAATTTCTCTTGGAAGGGAGGATATTTATAGATTTTGAGGAAGGGCTTGGGTTAGGAAGGGGTAGTTAGGGTCAGAGTCAGGGTTAGGGGTAAGGTTAGAGGTATGGTCAAAGGGATAAGGGTTGCTTACACGTGTGAGAAACACTAGGGAAGTGTGCTAGGGGACCAAGGTGGAAGAAGAGACATAGGTATTCATTAATATGGTGTAAGAGCTATTAATGAGGGTGTAAGGGGTCATTAATGAGCATGTAAGGCTCATTAATGAGGGGTGTTGACCCAAAGTCAAAGGATGAGGGCTTAGGCTAAGAGGGTTAGGAAACACCTCTTAAGTAGGTTTAGGGAGTGATTAGGAAAGTGAGGATAGGTTTAGGGTTTTCTAGAGGATATCTAGGGTTTTTGGGAATTAAATGAATAATTTATTTATTTAAAGGGTTTTTGAGACATAATTTATTAAATAATTAATAAATTAGAGGGATAAACATTCAAATTGGATTTAAACATTTTTGGATAAGGTTTATTAATTAAATGTCTTTAATTAAAATAGGAGAATAGATAATGACAATAAATGTGAATTAATTAAATAATTAATTAATTAATGATGATGTCATTAGGACTTTTATCAACTAAAATATTTTTAATTGACTAGTGGATTTTTAGGTGTCTATAGTATGATACTCATAAAGTCATCATGAGAAAACATAATCCATGCTTCACATTCCCCATCTCTATTGGATCCCACTTAGTCTAGGGTGTAAAGGAAGCATGGTCAGTTTTCTTGGAATGGGACGAGTTTCCTTTGGAGGAGCTAAAGATAAAGGGGGAAAATTTGACCCCATAAGTGTTGGAATTGCCAATCAGATCAATAACTGGGTTGTAAAACTTCAACTCAAGGATTGGACATCCATGCTAAGTATCTAACTTTGTTATGGAGAAGGCTCATTTACTTTTCAACCTAGAAACATGTACTTGAAATAGGCTAGCACTATATGTGCACTAAGTCCTAGCTAAAGCCATGCTATCCTACAACTTAAAGGAAATTGCATAAATTGAAATAACCCAAATACTTCAACAAAATATACTACTATAATTGAACTCAAGCAAATAGCAATAACACTTTTCAAGACAAATAGACAGGAAACTACTCTTTCCTCCTTGGTTGTAGGAACAATCACATAAAACTATTTCTAGTGGTTGTAGGAACAAATGAATGCTAGAACAACAACTATGAACTGCACAAAAATTAACTACTAAAAATAAATCTATGGAAACCCTTACCAAGTGGGCCACCTTGAATGAGTATTTCCAAAAATAAAAAAGATGCTTATAAACTCAAAACACAATTTATTAATCCAAGAAAATGTTGTTACATAATCTAAAACTAAAATTGTTTATATGTTGAGACTAGAAAATCTATATCATCTAGAATTCTGAACCTTTTTCAAGAGGCATCCAAACTTTATTTAAAGGGAAATACCAACTAACTCTAACAAATAACTATTCTACTCCCAAAACATAGGTGGCCACACTTTATTAAATTGCAAGAAAGAAGGAAAGCTATGGAAAAAATGAGGAGCAGTTAATTGTTTGGTTATAGAGAAGATACAACTTATAAACCACGTAATCTTGGATTTACTCCTTATCAGGAATGATCATTAAATCTCCATAACTACTCCTTACAATTTTTTGTCAACTAGATATTGACTTCTTCAATGTTGGTTCTCATTTAACCAATTTGACTTGGTCCTTAGTTGAATGCATGGCATGTATCTCCTTGAGTGCAAGGCTGACTAATTATGCTTCTTAATTTCTCTTGCATCATAGCATTAGTGTGCACAAAAACATACATATTTTCATTTCATACTAAGATAAAATTCATTAAACCATAACCATGATTAATATAGATAAATTACATAACTATAACCATTTAACAGTTTTTGTTGTCATTAAAAAGAGATTTTAAGGATAAGTTCATAAACATGATATCAAGTTCAACTAAGAATAAAAAATAGTTAATAACCAAGTTCTAGACCCTTTAACCATGACCAAGAACTTGAATAAGACAAAAACATATAAAATATTGATAAAATAGAGCTATTTATTAAGCTCATCATTTCCCCTTAACCTAGCTTCTTCCTATTCCTGTAGCAAGTGAAAAGTTCCTAACCCTAGCATTAATCCTATAATCACCATGAGTAACCTGGTCTGATCCTCCACTAGCTAGGCTCCAATAATATCCTTTGGCCTTTTCCAACCTTTCCCACCTAGTTACCTCCATATCATTAGTATGAGCATTTTCATTATCTCTACAACTTGGCAGTGGCCATAACAGTATTGGTAGCTAGAAGATGAGGGGTAACCAATTTTCTTGCATGATCCTTCCTAGATGTATGTACTTGTGTGCCCTTCTAACAATTGCATGATAGTTTATCAGAGAGTGTGGTTCTTCCCGTTGAAGCTCATTTGTCCAAATGTTCTAGCATTGCACCAAGTGTCTTATAACTGACTGACCTTCAACATGAGTCATCTTATCATATTCTTGAAATGCTTCTTCTCTTAGGAGAAAAACATGCCTTCTAAAGTCTAAGTTTAATTTTTTTTTCCAATCATAATAAAGAGTCCTAGGGTTCTTGGACTCAGATCTTAATAGAAATAGAATGTTATTCTCAGCTTCTCTATGTGCCTTGAACTTCTCTCCCCTACTGTGCTTATTCTGAATCTATGATATGAAATCCATTAGATGAATGTCTCCAATATTGAGCATGGGATTCCAATCAATATCTTATGTAACAACATAGTTGTGAAGATAAAAATAACAAAGTACATTTTTAATATATGTAGGAGAGTACTAATAAGCTTAATAGAACTCTTGAGGAGTCTCAAGGGAAGGATCCAAATAAATAACAATCCTCATTAGCCTTTAATAAAAATTAAGTTTCTTCAAATGCAAGGAATAGACCCTAGTTGGTGCCTTACATTCCATGAGTTGAGGTATCATTGAGACCATATTGTCTACCTTAGCTTTCAATTCCATAATCTCCTCTTCTTTCTTGTTAATTTATTTCTACATCTGTAGATTTTATCTTTCCAATTCTACTTCTTTATCCATCATATCAAGACACACATCTAGGGATACATATGACCATGAAAAAGAAGGGAGTTTGTGCTTTGGAACCCATATCTTCCTTTTATTTGACTTACTTGTTCTTGGTGCTTTTGCTGATATCTATTCTATGAAAATAATAAGTTCAACAAGCCCTTGTAAACCCTGGATTTTCTATGGTTGATCCTCATCCATAAATAGATTATGTTCTTCCTCTTATGGATCACCCTCATCTACAAATGTATCTTTTTTTTCAACATGTATGGAAGGTGGTGAAATTTACCTCAGAGGATTGCTAGAAGGTTTTTCTTCTTCTTGAGAGGAGGTATGAAGAGATTATGATATTTCTATATGAATACTAGTACTAGATTTTCTAGGTTGTGTTACCTTCCTAGGTTTTCCTCTAAGCTGATGACTTCTCCTCTATGATATTTCCTCTTTAAATCTAAGAGGTTTGACTTTACTTAGTTTTCTGGTAGATTTCTCTACCTATGCAGTGGCTCCAGGACCTCTTTTCCCTCAATTTTATGCTTCTTAGGACTAGGGGAAGTTTGTTCACTTTACTATTTCTTTTCTTTCTCTCTCCTAGTCTTAGTTTCCTTAGCTTTCCCTTTTTCCTTTTTAGTAACAACCCTAGTTCTCACTGGTGTTTGTTCTAATGTATCAACACAAGGCTTTTCTAAGCAATTATCATCAGTAGCATCAAATGAATGTTCATGCAAATTTGGCTTGGTTGTAGGAAAATCTACAAAAGGAGATATCCTAGATGATGACACTTCCATAGTCATTTTGATAACCCCTTCTAGTTTAGAAATTCTATGGGTTAAGGGTCGACCCCTCAAAACCACATCCTCAATTCTAAGCCTTCTAACTTTAAAAAAATCATCCTAGGTCATTTGTGAAACATCACTTAAATATATTTCCACAGATAACTTAATCAAGAAGTGATGGGACACAAAATGTGGCCTACCTTTCTAGGTTTCTTCTGCACCAGTTGAAAGCAAATTAAAGAGAACACTTGGCATGTTCATTCTTATCCCATGTCGTATACGGCTTAAAAATATTTAAATGGACTGAGTGCAAACAAGACTTCCTCCCCTCACATGTTAGATATTGATAACATACACAACCATCTACTACCATTTAGGAGGTAAAGAAACCCTTCTAGTTCCTTGATTATCCACAACAAGATGAGAATCATTAAGATGGGTGAATTGAGATCTTGTACTTCGAGCATCTTTAGTCACAAGGAATTTCTCACCAACAACATGAAATATTGTCACTTCTGCAATTCATTCTTCTGAAGAAATTAATTTAAGTCCTACACTCTTGCCTCTTTGTCAGAAAAAATTTGAAGCAAACTCTATGGATACTTCATCAATATACCCATTGAACCTTAGGAAGTAGTCCAACCACCTGTAATTCCAAAATTCTAGTTCACAAAGTAGGTCTTGAAGAAGAATATCATGAACTATAGGCTCATGGTGAACTGATGGACTACCCATTGTGGTAATGAGCTCTTAAACTCATAATTTATAGAGAAATGGCATGGAATCCTTTTGAAATTAAATTTTTTGGGAAAGAAACCCAAAATTTCACTATTAACAACTTTCCTTCAACCAAGAACTTTTGAACTTCAAGAACTTATGAACAGAGCCTTGTATCTTCTATTTTCTTAACACAATAGCTAATTAAAAATACAAAGATATGACACATCAAGGAAGACACTCAGTTGAAATGGTGGAAACGAGAAATGTAATGATAAGTACAAAAGGATATGAAAGAAAAAGATTACATATGCACAAATTGTCGCATAAAAATTTAAATAAAAAATAAATTAAAACATGAAGTGATGTTGCAATAAAATGTTGGCACAAAAATATTCTCATTAGCTTAGATGGATATGATACACAATCTTATCTCCCTCCTTAACCTAAAGAGATGCATGTTACCAAACATGCAGAGGTGAAAGGACAAGACTGAAAGAATTTCTATAAAATTTATTCATGTTAATTAAATCATGGTGTAATAAATGCATATAACAATAAATGAATACACATAAGTTGAGTGAACACACCTAAATTATTTCCATAAACGCATTGATTATAGCCATGACATCAATGATAAGAATAATGGAATAATGAAATCAAGTGAATGGTGGATGAGGTGGAAGATAGGTGGAGTGGTATGAAGGTGGAATATTTATTATAAAGAATTTACACCCACAAAATGTGAGAGTATTTATTATGATTGCATGCAGATAGAGAACTAGAAAGAAGGTGGGACATTAAATCCCCCTACTATTGCTACAGGAATGTTGGACTTTTGGTGATCTGTGAACTATTGCAGGAACTCCTATTTTGTGGCCAACTTATGATGTAATCTTAACCTACGACTGTTTACCAATAACTTAAATTTGACAGGATCAATGGTGGAGAGTTGTAAAGCACCATTCTGAAAGACTTATGTAATTTCATATGGATCAAACCAACAAGTTTGTAATTTCCCCATATTGTCATTTTACTTGGAATCATACAAAAGTGTCCAATCACTAGGCTAGAATTTCTTGTCTTTAATGTACTTATAATGCCATTTCATGTGTTGATTTTGTACCATTTTTGTTTTGTTGTAGGACATATTTCCTGAGTTCATCTAGAGATATTAGTTGTAGGATCCTTTCTTTTTGAGCTGCAAAGAGATCCATATCTAGTTGGAGTATTTCCCTAAGTGTCTTACACATTCAAATTTAATAGGCATCATAACTACATTTACAAAATTTCAAATGGGGTAAAACCAGTGGTAGTTTTCCATGCTGTCCTATACGCCTAGACTGCTTCACACAATCTATTTTCTCAATATTTTTTGTGTTCTACCACTATTTTGGTTAAAATGGACTCAATCTCTCAATTTTTAATTTCATCCTATCCATTTTCCTATAGATGATAAGGATTGGATTTCCTATGTCTGATGTTGTATTCATTGACTAGTGTTGTAATCAAAGAAAAAGTGAATTATGACCCTGATTAGTCACAATCTCCCTTAGAACCCCATAATAAGTAAATGTTTCCTCATGAAGGAACTCTATGACTTTTTTTTATCTCAAGCATTCTTCATTGGTTTGACATCAACCCACTTAGTTACATAATCAATACACATTAAAATATATGATTTTCCATTTGAGGGAGGATCTATGGGTCCAAAAAAGTCCAATCCCCATTTTTCAAATGGCATAACAATCACTTGGGGATATAGTGGCATTTCATCCAATTTAGAGGGTCTACCCATCCTTTTCCATTTGTCATACTTCCTAGTATAATTGGCTGAATCCTTATGTAGAGTAGGTCAATATTAACATGTATTCAAGATCTTCATTGTCATCCTTTTGGCTACAAAATTTCCTCTCTAACACACCACCTCATGACTTGGTCTATCCCTATATAGAACAAATAACCAACTACCCAAGAAAATTTGAATCTCTTTTTAACAAGAAACATTTTTTCCTTTGCAGAGAAATGAATAGGGATTCTGTTAGCAACTAAATAGTTAGCTATATTTGCATACCAAGGTTTATGAATAGTAATAGAAAATAGATGCTCAGCTATAAAAGAATCATCAATAACTTTAGAATCTTCCTTAGTTTGCAGTCTGGAAAGAAAACCCACCACCACATTGGCTTTACTTGGATTTTAAACTATGGTAATGTCAAAATCTTACATCAAAAGTAACCATCTTGCCAACCTACCTATTATTGTAGGTTTGTTCATAAGGTACTTAATAGTTGCAAGATCTATATGAAAAAAGTTGGATAACCAGTGATGTAGTGTATGAATTTTTGAAGTGCATAGATAACTTCTAACAATTCCTTCTATGTGATTTAGCTTTGGTCCTTGCATATTTTTGTCGATGAAGTAAATAGAATTTTCTATAGTACATTCTTTCTGGCCCAAAACTTCTCCAATGGAATGGTCTGATGCATCTATGTGAATATGAAAATTTATTGACCAATTAGGTCCTCTAAGGACAGGGTCTTGAGTGAAAAATTCCTTAAGTTGAGAAAAAGTCTTTACATTCTGATGTCCATTCAAAATTTGTATATTTCGTTAATAGAGAATATAATGGTCCTTTAATTTTTCTAAAGTCTTTGATAAACCTTATATAATAGCCTGCATGTTCTAAAAATATTCTTACATCATTTTGTTTAGTAGGGACCGGGAGATTGGAAATCACTTCATTTTTTTCTAGATCAACTTGAATACCAGTCTATGAAATATAGTGGCCCAACACTACCCCTTCTTGCATCATCACAAAGCACTTCCCACTATTCAAAGATAGATTGTGATCTTCATACCTCTATAGTACCTTTCCTAAATTAATTAATGATTCTTCAAATGTACTGCCATATGTAGTAAATCCATCTATATAAATTTCCATGCAATCATTTGAAATATCTGAAAATATGTTGATGACTGCCCTTTGGAAAGTGGCTAGAGCATTGCACAGGCGAAATGGGAGAAAATAATAAGCATAAGTTCCCACAGTAAAGGTAGAGGTTGTCTTTTCTTGATCCTTTGATGCAATTTTGACTTGGTTGTATCCACTAAAACCATGTAGGAATGAGAAATATTACTTCTATGTTAAAGAGTCTAATATTGGATTTATAAATGGAAGGGGAAAATGATCCTTTTTATTTACAATATTTAGCTCCTTATAATCTACACAAACCATCAAATTTCTTCATTTCTTAGGAACTATGACAAGGGGTGACACCCATTGACTGTTAGAAATGGGGTAAATAAACCATACGTCTAGAAATCTATACAATTCTACTTTTACTATCTCTCTTAATGCAGGTTTAATTATTTTTTGTGACTATCGTATTGGCATACTATCCTCCTTGATATAGATTATATGGGTATATCCAAAGACTTCATATCATTATAATCCTTGACAAATGCTTTCTTGTGAGATTGAAGCAATTTTGTCAAATATATTTGATGTTCCTTAGTCAATTTTTTTTATTGATGTTCAAACATTGACCCAGTGAGACATCAACTTGCTTAGTTAACTCTATCATAGATGCCTCGGTGAGGTATGACATTTGTACTTCATGCAGAAACAATGTATGAATTGTATTTGTGGCTATAGGAAAGTATGACAAACCTTGTGCAAGGAGGATGGTTCTCAATGAACATGAATAATGTGATGAACAACCAAAAGGTTTCTCACCCAATCCATAATAATTTTGAATAATGTTCAAGAGTACTTCATCCTCCCCCTGAAGTTGCAGGAAAGGATCTCTATCTATAATCATAAGTTTCACAATTGAATTAACTTCCTTTGATTCTTCCACTATATTTGGCTATTCTAGTTGTGCAAAATCAGGCTTAGGCTGTGCTAGTGGATAAAGAGAAAGTTTTTTTTGTGGTCGGACCATCTAAAATAGTCACATTTCCAAACTGAAACCCTATATATGCATCAAATATAGAGAGCCAAGGTCTTCCTAAAATGATATGATATCCTTCCAATGTGGCTTTAGGAGAGAGTATCAAAAAATCAACTAAGTACTCCCAAGAATCTAGGGTGACTACAAGATCCTCTACCATTCCATCAGGCTTAACAGTAGAACTATCAGCTAGCTACAAGACAATAGGTTTAGGTCTAAGATTGGTGATCTAAAGATGTTGTATGACATATTTTATCATCATGTTAATGGCTACCCCTAAATCTATTAAGGAATTTTTAACTTTAGTATCATTAATGATAACCCCAACTATATGACTACTAGGATCAGAATATTTAGGTACTATCACCTTTCCAAGCATAATGTCTGCTAACTGACCTAAGACATGTACTGTTTGTGGGTCCTTCTTTCTCCTAGGTTTCTTTAGACATGATTCCTTAATGGATTTACCATAAATAGGGACATATTTTATGTCTTGGAAATAGGTATCTTTGTTCACATATATGCTTCAATTGGTCTATAATATCAAAGGTTGACTCCTCTTTTTTCTTGGTTACTTCATCTTCTAACCTTTGGGGAAATGGAGGCATTGTATCATATTACCTTGGAAATTTTTTTTTCTTTCATCAAATTTGGTTGGATAGATGGATTAGGGGAACCTTCTCATTCTAATTCTTCCATAGGCATCTCATTTATATTTGGTGGAGTTGGTGCTAGAAAGGTTGTCTTGGACCTAAGATGTATATCACTTATATTTATAACATATGCCGGGTATTGGTTTGGATCTGCATAATAGGAAGGCTACTGACATGGCTTATTGTTAGGATTATGAAAAAATTGTATATGTAATTGAGTAGGCTTAGGGGAATTAGTGTTGGTTGTAGGAGGTAGAATTAAGGCTGGTTGCTGAGTTGGATGTAGATAATCAACTAGTTGATTTGTTCATTACTAATCTCCACTCCATTGTGATGTTTTTTTACAATTACCCTAAGGTGGTTTCCATGAACCTTGAGTTTATGGATAGCTTCCTTGAGGTTGATTCTAGTTCCCTTGAGGAGGCTTACACTGGGGTGCAAGGATTTGATAATTTGGCCAAGCATTCTGAGGATCATTCTAAGGTTGAGGTGGATAACCTCCAAAATTAATATTATACGAAGGTTTCCATTGATTATTAAGAGAATATGCATTTAAATAAGGACCAATAAAAGTTAATGGATCTTGTGGGATACCTCTTCTTGGAGCTCACATACTTCTTTGAGAAAAGAAGAAAATATGGTCATTATCTCCCTCTACTAGCTTGAATTGAGTCATAATTTTCATGCTCTCTATGTTGGCCACCATCTTGCTTTTCTAGTCATTCTTCTTCTATCTACAGTGGGGATAATATTCTACTAACATTTCCTCTTGTGTCCAAATGGGTATCCATATTGTTTATAATTTCTTTCTTGAATTCTAATAGAAAATGTGCTATTTATGTCCTTGAGACCATAATAGTAGATGACTTTCCCATAGTATGTTTATAATGTCTTCTCTTCTTGACTTCTCTAGAGTAATTTAGGCATATTTTTTTGAGATCATCCCAAGATTATTGAGTGATATCTCCTCCTCCCATTAAATCCAAGGCTTCTATACAACCTCCAATTATCCCTCTTATAAAAATAAACTTTTGAGACTCTTCATTAAGCTCATGGTTTGGGGACTTCTGAAAACTAAATAGGAATCTTGAAATATAGTCATCCAAACTCTCATCTTCTTTTTGCTGCATTCAAAATATATCATTCCCTTTATCCCATGTACAATATTCTTTGTACTTTTGAAGGAACATTACTTTCATATCATCTCAAGTTCTCACATCTCTTCCTAGACCTATAAACTATCTTAACATTGATTCCTTCAGAGTAGTAGGAAATATCTTAATCCTATGAGAATATGTAGTGTAGTCATATCTTCTACATAGAATGTCAAATTCAAAAAAGAATCTGTCTAGGTCCTTTGTTACTGATCCATAGAACTTAGAGACTAAGAAAACATGAATGTTTTAGAGGTTATTGATATCATTCTAGTCAGTGATGGGTAATTCAAAAGTTGGGTTATTAGGTCTTTCTATCCTTGGTTGAATCCTTGGTTGATACATTACCAAATCTAGTTGATCAACACCTTGGTTTTTATCAAATGGATTTGTAGGTGGATGAATATTCAGATAGGAAAATATGTTAGCAAAGGGATTTGGATCAACCAATTCTTTTTTTGAGGAATAGGAAGATGAAGGGGATATAATTTCAATGGAATCAACATAGGGGGTTTCCTCTTCTTCTTGGTGAAAAAATATCTGACCTAAATGATTTCTAGAATAGGGGTCATTAGGAAGGAATCTCCCTATGACATCTCTTCTTCTTTCTTTATGCATATAGATTGAAATGAATAAAAATTGACTTGAACTAGAATATAACTTAACATTGATTGAATCTAAGGAAAGATAAATGAAATATTAAAGAGATTATAAATAGCTAAAACTCATGGCTGCAATAGGTCCTTATTTAGACACCATCCCTAAAAATAGAGACAAAAATGTTGGATATCCCAATTAGATCAATAACTAGGTTGTAAAACTTTAACTTGAGGATTGGAAATCCATGCTAAGTATCTATCTTTCTTATGGTGAAGTATCATTTACTTATCAACCCAATAACATGTACTTGAAATAGGCCAACACTATATGTGCACTAAGTCCCAACTAAAGCAATGCTATCCTATAGCTTAAAGGAAATTACATGAAATGAAATAACTCAAATACTTCAACAAAATCTACTACTAGAATTGAACTCAAGCAACTAACAACAACATTGTTCAAGACAAATAGACATAAAACTATTATGTCTTCTTTGGTTGTAAGAACAATCACATTAAACTATTTCTAGTGGCTGGAGGAAAAAATAGATGCCATAACAACAACTATGAACTATAAGAAAATTAACTATTGAACAGAAACATGGAAATGCTCACCAAGTGGTTCCCCTTGGATGAGTATTTCTAGAACTAAAAATTTTATTATAAACTCAAAACAAAATTTTATTCATCTAAGAAAATGTTCTTACATAAGATGAAACTATAAAATCTATATCATATAGTGTTCTTAACATTTTTGAAGAGGCATCATAACTTTATTTAAAAGGAACTACTAACTAACTATAGCAACTAACTAATCCACTCCTAAAATATAGGCATGCACACTTTATTACATTGTAAGAAAGAAGGAAAGCCATGCAAACAATGAGGAACATTTAACTATTTGGTTGTAAAGAATATATAACATAACCACTTCTTCCTGGATTTACTCCTTATCAAGAATGATCACTAAAGATCCATAATGACTCCATATGAGATTTTGTCAACTAGATATTGACTACTTCAATGTTGGTTCTTGTTTAACCATTTTGACTTGGTCCTTAGCTGAATGCATGGCGTGAATCTCCTTGAGCGTAGGCTTGACTGATTCTACTTCTTAATTTCTCCTGCATCATAGCATTAGTGTGCACAATAACATAGATATATCCATTTTATGCTAAGATAACATTCATTAAACCATAACCATGATTAATATGGATAAATTACATAGCTATAACTATTTAATAATTTTTTTTCAATAAAAAGTGAGTTTAAAGATAAGTTCATAACCATGATATCAAGTTCATCTAAGCATAAAAAATCTTTAATAGCCAAGTTCTAGACCTTTTAACCTGGCCATACACTTGACCAAGACAACAAAAATATAGCAAACATTGACAAAATAGAGCCGTTACTTGGGCTCGTTAATAGGTATTTTTAGAAAATTAATGGGAGTTGATTTGAAACATGATCCACACAATGAAAATCATTGGGCAAATTGTGTATATGAGTACAAGTTCAGGATCAAATATTACTGTAGGATGGACTTGGACCTTGTGCAATATGATCTTGATGCCCATATTCTAGATAAAGCTTGGAATAAATATTTAGAGAATGTTTTGCTACCACTCTACGATAAAGACAAGGTGTATGCCCAATAAATTTTGAATGCAAATATTGGTGCCCCAGAATCAAAATACATTGAGTATGGGCCAGACATGTGGTCCAATGTACTTAAGATTGGATGCATGGGCCTTACCCCATGGAACCAGTACCCATGAAACCCAAGATGGATCCACTAAAAAAGATAGAGAAGGGGAAGCAAAATAAAGTTAATGTCCATATTTTCAAGAAGGCACCTTATCCTACTCCTAAATAGGTTACTAGTCATGCTTGGGAGGTTTCCACACAACATCCTCTAGATATTTTGAAGCAACAAAAGCCCGAAGATAAGAATAAATCTGTAACTATAGTTGCATCTCTCATTTCTCCACCACCACTAGTACAATCAACCCCTACACCTTCTCCTTTAGTACATACATCAAGTTCTTCTTCACCTAGTACTGACACTCAAAAAATATTCCATCATCTTTTGTGCAAAAAAGGGTAAAACCCTTCAAGATTAAAGTCACAAAGTTGAAAGCCCCAGAACCATCAAAGGTATACAAGAGACTAAAAAAGAAACCTTCTATGAAAAATTCCACTTTGGAAACATTAGAGGAAGGGGAGGAACCTGAGGAGGAGGAATTCTCACTAGTGAGAAGAATAAGGTCTTCTACAACAACAACTAGAAAGCTTAATCTGGGAGATCCTTCTTTAGAATATTTTTTAGAACCCCCACAACTAGATGTTGGTAAGGTGCTCCACAAATGGTAAACTTAGAATCAGACTTAGCTATATAGAAAGAAAAGGAAAAGGATGATCCCCTAAGCCTAGATGAGTTCAATGTGTTTGATTTTGAGAATATTCCAAATTTTAAAGAATCTTCTCAAGAGCCCCATTTTGACTCAAGTCCAAAAGACATATCCTTGGAGGAGACTTTTAGTGAACATGAAAATGTTCCCCTAGAAATAGAGATCCCACTAGATATTGAAGTCTAATTTTATGTAGAGGTAGATCCATAAGTGTCCCTAAAGGTGGAAGTATAACTTCCACCAGACATGTAGATGAATAGGGCAGAGGTGATCAGGAGAAGGTTGATGAGGTAACTATAGGTGAGGTACACACTAAGGAGCCCAAGGGTAATAATTCAGAGAAGGTATAGGAATTGAAGTAGGTACAAGATCAACTTATGGAATAGTAAGAAAAAGAACCTAACTCTCCACCCTCCTTAGAACATAGAGAGGCCACCCATCATAGAAACAACCTAAGGGGAAGGAAGAAGAAGAGATTAGGGAAGTAGAAACCATGAGATTTTAGTTGGAACCTTTCCAACCTCTTTTTAGGAGATCTACGCCAACTTGGTTGGTGAAGGCCATTCAACTCCCCAAAAAAACATACACAAACTTGGATGCTTCAATATTTTCACAAATTGGCCAAGAATTCCACACATGGGAGTCTAGTAAGAAGGCCCAAAGAATATCATATGTGACTAAAGATAGGATAGGGCACTAAAAAGTAGAAGTTTTTTTCCCACCCCTGGATAAGGCTATAGGGGATGTGACTCTAGAAGATTTTTGGATGGAATAGGTAGATCTTGGGGTACCAACACAGGAAGGGGGAAAGGCCTTGGTTGCATAGGTGTAACATCATTATTCAAACACATGCACTAGGATGAGACAAAGATAAAGAATATCCAAGAACAAAATAAGGTTTTGAAAGATTACATTTCTCAATTGGTGAGTCCCATTGACCCAAATTATATAGAGGTAGCACTCTAGGAAACAATGGAAAAGAGGGCAGCCCCTATGCAAACTAACCCATTATTTAAAGCTTGTGCAGACTGTAAACATGAATTAGAGGAGTTTGGAAAGGAGACCATTCATATTGTTATGACACATTTTTGCACTATCACCAAAGTAGTCACCACCCTCATCTATATAATTTCATAAGGGGAAGTATTGAAAGGAATGTTGAGATATGGGGGAAGTTTTTGACTAAATTGAAGAAAGTGAGGAAGAAAATGATGTAGGAGCATCCTGGGTGTAAGAGCAATCTTGCATCACCCAAAAATATTTTTCTTTTTCTTTTCAATAAGGGCTATCTTGTGCAGAGCTGCTATTTATGGAAACTTACTATTTTTAGTAAGTTGGCCATACGATCTCGAAATGTTCTGATTTCACAGTTGGAGGTTCATCCTAGTCATTTTAGCCTACCGGTTGAGTTTCATTGCCACATCATCAGTATTGGTGAATTTATTGAGGTTTTTGGGTACAAAATCTTTCAGGTCAATTTTGAAGGCCTTAGAGGCTCTGGATCGCAATCGACCCCCAGCTGACTAGCGCTAGCGCATGTCAAGCACTATAGATCTTGTCATGGCATTTCAGAAAAGTGCTTACAATAGGAAAAAAGAACTATGGTTAAAAAGTTATGGCCTCCAGAAGTTGGGTTACCTAAAATCATATTTTGTATTTCTTTTGAGCCGACCCTATTGTAATAATTGTGAAAAATAAATAATTCTATGTTTAGTCGGCCTAAAGGGCTAAATTTCTGGAACCTTCTCAGGCAGTGGAAATTGCCTATATAAGAAAGGTCTGTAGTGTTGTCTTAGGCAGTTCAGGATAGTTCTAGGTAGTAGATCTGGGTATTGCTTCGAGGCTTTGTCCTACAGAATATTGTAAGGGAATGCCCATGTGGCTTTGCATATTGTAATTCTGAAAGTTTGTAATTCCACATTTGTGGAGATAATAAGAAGCCAATTTTCTGTTCTTGCATATTGTTGTTATTTCTTTGTTTCTGTTATGTGTTTGTGGTATTAAGGGGAGCACCCTTCACTAGAAAAGGACTGAGAAATTAGTTGAAGCGACAATATTTGAAGATGGAGAAATTGATAAATTGGATAGCTGAATTAGAGACATCAAGCTCACAATTAAATAATATAATAAAAGGCACAAGTTGATCAAGGCTAAGAAGGAAGCTGTGATGCACTGGGTGCAAAAAGTAGAAGAGTTCATGGATTATCGTGACTATGAGTTATAACAAGACAAAGACAAAGAAAAAACTTACTCCATCAAGAACATTATCCAATAGTTTCAAGGAATATTGGCTAGCATTAATTTCAAGGAGGATGTTGAGTGTACGTATATAGCCAAAGAAAGCATGAGAGAAATCATGGAAGATATTGAAGAAATCTAGAAGGAAAGAACCCAATTAAAAAGCTTCCGAAATAATCAACAAAAATATCTTGAATTCATGAAGCTTGCAGATTTTGATGAAGTTGATGCCACAATTTGTAAGTTTCACAAAGATTTTCCAAACATGTTGTAGCAGTATTAACGTTCTTTTACCATTTATATTCTTTCATTATTCATTCATTCATTCATTTTGTAGACACCTAAATCTGATTACATAATTAGGTAATCTTCCCCACATGCACTAATTAATTAAATTTTAACTATTTAATTGATTTATGTCATTCCCTAATTAATTAATTAACTATAGTCCAATTAATTATCGAAACGACAACCCATAGTCTAATAATTAATTAAAACCCCCTTCCTCTATTAATTTAAATAAATATATTCATCTATTTAAATTAATTCACAAATCCCCTTTTCCTCCCATTTTTGGAATTAAATAAAACATTTAATCCAATTTGAGCACACGGATCCTAACTTTAACCCCTAATCTAACCAATCCCAACTACCTAACCTTGAGTTCTTACTCAACCCAACCCATTCACACATACTAACTACCCTTAATTAGCTAATGACCTATGATTAGCTAATCCAATCCTCCAATCATTCTCTCTCCTCCCATCAAATCCTCCTAATTCTCCCACTTGCCTTCTAATCCAAGCCTAATCATTCCCTAAACATTTGCACAATCATAATCCATGGATTAAGAAATCCTAACCCAACCCCAAGTCAACTCCCATGTCACATACCCACATACCCCAACTCTCTCACCTCATGTCAACCTTAAATTCTCTTACACATCCCTTACACACTCCATCTCCCTCTTACACTTTTGTCCCCTCTCACATCTCCCAAAATGGTCACATTCCCCAATACCTCCCAACCTATCTCCTTGTGAAACTTGTCACAATGAGAGGCATTTGATAAAGCAAAATCCATGTGATCTCTTTCAAATGCATCTTGACCCTTCCTTAGGTTTGCATCTTGACCATTCATTCACCTCTCCTCTTGCCTATAAATTGAACCCTCTTCTTCTTCATTTTCATCCACCTTTTATGCATTATTATCATGCCATTTTGAAGAGAAAAATTACAAACCATAACCTTATAATGCCAAAATCTCCCCAAAATTTTGAAGCTTGAAGCATCTTGAGCACACATCCAATCCATTGGACAAATCCAAACATCAAGAAGGCTTTTTTGAGTGGTTTTCACTCTCTTGTTTTATGCTTTCTTTGTCTAATATTAAGTGTAGTTTTTTTTATCTTAGTTTGTGAATGCTCAAGCTTGCTTTTGTAGTCTTTACACACTAATTTATTGCTTACATTTTGGCATGCCTGGTGGGACCCACTTCTAGGGTCATTTCTCTATTCATTTCATCTATTTTCTTTTGCAAAAACTAACGAATATTAACATTTTTTTGTTGTTTAAGTGTCTTTGCAAGGTTTTTTTGGGTTTTTGCAAGTTTGGAGGAGGAAGAAGGAGCATTTGCGTCATCATTCCCGTGCTCAGTTTTTACACAACAAAAAAAACATAAACCTGTGGGATTGCGAGTATGGTCAACGAGATCACATTCCTGTAAAACTCTCATTCTCTGTCTTTTTCTTCTTTGTTCTGTTCACTAGTCATTTTTATGATAGTCAATGGGATTGAAAATCCGCAACACGGGAATGCACTTTGACCATGTAGGATCACGAGTAAACTTTGTAAGCCATAAGGCATTAAATTATATCAAAACCTTGAAATTTGTGCCCACATATCCGCTAAACTACCTTGCGGAATCATGTGTTGACCCTGCAGGATCATGACCATAGGTATTGCATTAATTGTTTTGTCAATCATTTCTTTGTGTTATTTTTTAGATTAGAAAACCTATGGGATCATTAGTATGGCCCACAAGATCATTGTTTTTTTGTTTGCAGGATTGTAGGAATATGTGGCAGGATCGCAAATTAAACATAAAAAAAAAACTGAATTTACTCACTTCAATTTGGTGCACTAAAAAGAACAGTGAATGCTCAAACAACACCCCACACTCTTCATTTGGGCTTAAAAAGAACAAAAGGCTAAAATGAACAATAAAAAACTTCAACTTTGGGCTTAGAATGAACAAAAATCAAAATGCCTAAGGGAAAGTAAATCAATGCAATAACCACTTCAAATTGGTGCTTAAAAGGAACAAAATAGATCTTAAGTGCTTAAAGGAGAGTAACACATTTTGCAAACATTTAACTTTTAAGCACTATATTTTTTAATAAATGAACCTTGCATGCTAAAAATGAGTGTTTGAAGTTCTAGGATAGCAAACACCTAGTCTAAAATTAGGTTCAATTTGGAATGGATATTGCTCCAGTGTGTTTGAAGGGTTTTTTTTCAACACTTCCTTAGAGCTCATATAATTTTTTGCAAACCTTGTTAAAGTAAGTGACATGAAAAAAATTAACTTGTATCTGTATCCTCTCCCCTCGCCTTCGCAGAACTTGGGTGAAGAGAAAGATCAAGTTCAATTGGTTTTACTTCTAGTGAGGCCAGTCTAGAGAGAAGTGCTTCCTCTTTAGAGAATGACCTCAAACTGATAATTCCTTGATCGATATATAAACAAGGTGTTGAGAAAAATCTCTCCTTATCCTCTCAAGCTCAGGTGAGGAATGTTGATGGTAGTCTGAGGTAGGTTAATATCCCTATGATTTCAACATGGTCAACTAAGCTCTTAAGTGAGTCATGCATGTACAAACTGATTGGGAGGATACCACAAATATTACTAGAAGCCATTAATTTAGAGACCTACCTGATCTACCCTCGAAGGCTTGATAATCTTTGTGCAAGGCGAATAGTAACCTCCCCAAGACACTCACCATATCATGCCACCCTTGAGCGTTTGGAGTCAGCTAATACGACATTGTTGATCCATTGTGTGGTCAGTAGTGGATGTATTCTAATTAGCTCTTGAGTGTGTGCTTAAGTTTATGAGAAAAGGTTTTCAAGTTGAGCCAATCCCTTAAGGTATAATGTGCTTGTGCGTGTCTTCGACATTATAGACCCTGTGAAACATTTGTTCAAACATACACAAACAAAGTTACGAGTCCTTTTTCCAAAGAGATCAAACTTATTGCCTTTTATTCCCACAAGATTGCCTTGTCTCTTGTGGGATTGTTTGTCCACTATTTACAAAGAATCTAGAAATTTCTCAAAGCCATGCCAAGGCACACTTACCATAGTCACTACCTAGCTTGACAATATTCCAAAACTCTGTGCTTAGAGATTGAATTTTTTTGGACTTATGACCGATTCAACAAAATACAAGAAATAAAAATTATCAATAGTCTGTATGTATCAAGAGAAGAAATTTGTCAAGTGAAAACTCAAGGATCATCAACCTACCCTAACTACGATCAAAGAAGAAGCCAAGTATTAAGAGAAACTCAATAACATGACTTGTAACACAAAAGTCATGTAGTTTGGAGCACGCTTTCAGATCAATCTCCATTTTGTTACCCTTGAAAGAGAGAACTAGTTGACATATCACACATCATACCCTTTTAATTCCCATGAGATCGTCTTAGCACCCCAACATCTTAGATCATCCTCTATTTGCATTCATGTCATCTTCCTAGATGGCATCACCAAAATCCAAAATCATCCTTATCCAAAAAATCCAAGAATCCAAACCTTACAACATCCACTTAGTGTCACCCCCTTTTTTTGAGTTGCTTAAATCTTATCTTAAAATCAAAACCATCTTGTAGCTCCACCCTTTCAACTAAGCATTGTCTAGGGTAGCTTGTACTTATCTTTGTGGGTCTCATCATCTTGATGTAAATATTGAATTGCATCGAAAAGGATCCTATCTAGTTAAGAAAATGGTATTGCACACCTTGAATAATAATATTTATTATTGTATTATTTCATTTTATTATGTAAATGTTGCACCTAGATGGACGTGCAACATGTAGAGATTCCCATAGAATATTCTTTGTGAGTTGTATTGTAACATTGTGATATTATTTGATGTAATTATTTAATATTAGGAAATAAAGAAAATAATGTACCCAATATTAAATGTGGGTCAACAGGGTTAGGTAGCACATGGTTTATGTAATACCACTTGGTGGTTTTGTGGGAGCTTGTTTCTATAAAAGCAACCACAAGGGTAGTTGTTGAGGTTAGACAGGTTAGCCAAAGGTAGCATTTGTGAAGGTTGGAAGCATGGCATGAGATGTGTGGATTCATACTTGTTCACATGGATTTCTTGGTTGTGGCTAGGGCTTTGAAGGCTTCTATGGTTGTATTGCAATGGTGTTTTGCTGAATAATACATGGTGATGGATGCTTTTGGAGGCTGGGTTTTTTTTTCCTTCCTCAAGGTTTCCCAAGATATATATATTGTGTCACATTTTGTGGGTATGTTGTTTTTCTCTTACATATGGATTCTAAGTGTTTATTTACATTAGATCTATAATGGGTTATGTGGAAATATCATATTATTGTATGTAATTTTCCTAACAAGTGGTATTAGAGCTATGGTTGTGGTGCTGTAACCCTAGGTTGAATCCATAGGAATGCATGAAAGAATGTTAGAAATAGAAAGATATATGAGTTTTGTAGGTTGTTTTTACAGATCTGAGGGTTTTGGGTTCACTATTATGATGGGTTGTTGGCATATTTTGGGCATGAGAAATTTTTGCTGAAAAGGGTTTTGGATTGTTTCATTTAAATGAGGGTTTTGGATGGTAGTTTGCATAAATGACCTCCTAGGAAAAAATGGACCTCACCATTGGATCCGAGTTGGCCTTTCCATGAATTTTGATATAAAATTTGCCCTATTTTGGCCAGGTTGAAGGAAAATGCAATTTTTTTTTGGTTTCAGGTCGCGACGGCTGTCAAATTTCATCTCCAGGAAAATAAAATATAAAAAAAAACATTTTCCTGTCGTATCTACAAAATCGGAAATAAAATAAAATAAAATAAAATAAAAAAATTAAAATGTGAAAAGTGCATGTGTGGGCTTGTCAAAATTTGAAAAACAAAAAACAAAAATATTTTGGCTGGGGCCAGGCCACCACCCTCGACCCCATACTTGTCAATAGTACCACTATCGACAGGGGTACCACAGGGCCTTGGGCTGTGGGTACCATCTGGTACCATTGCTAGTGGGATTTCCCATCGTAGGGTGCCCCCCTCCCCCCCCCCTCCTCCCCACGTGGATGTGGGGTGTGGGCTACCCACGAGGGTTACTCCCCAAATTTTTTTAAAAAGTTTTTTTTAAAATAAAAACTTTGAAACATTTTTATAAATTATGCCAAATTTTTTTTATAAAGTTTTTTAAATAAAAACTTTAAAATTATAAAACAATATGTACTAGGTTTTTTATATGCCTATTTATATGGGGTCAGGTCAGACCTGAAAAGAAAAATGCAATTATTTTTGGGGCATATTGGTGATTTTGTGGGAATTTGTTATTTGTATTTATGGCTTAGGAGGTTTTTTTTTCAAACTAGCATAACTTGGGCATACGAAGTTGGATTTTAAACTTCAAATAGTTAATAGAAAGCTCTTGGAGAGCTCTACGCATTGATTTAGATTCGGTAAAGGTTTGACATGATTTATTTGTTGACATATTGATCTGAGTAGGTTTATGGATTATATTGACTATGGTGACTTTGTGAGTTTATGACATGGTTTATTTTGGAGATTTGGATTTGATGTCATTGTACACTCAATTTATATATCAAATTGGTCTCATGTTGACATGGTTATCAGTTTGATTTGGATATGTATGATGCCTTGTTAGGTCTACAAGTTGTGCATTTGTGTAAGTAGTCTATACTTATAGGTTGCATTTATGGCTTGGATATGGGTTGTCTATGCCCACTGATCTTTCATTATTGATACATATTTAGATTGGTGGCATGGTTTTGTCACATGATTTTCTATTTTTTCTTCATGTAGAGGGGATGAGATTTTTTTACTAGGCATAATTATGGTGGATGATTGTGGTTGACTATGTTATGCTGACAGATATTTGTGGTTGATGATTATTTTTTTGGATTCCTGATTTGGTTATGGCATCATATCTTCTTGGTTGAGGATCGTGGTTATTTTTGGTTTCTTTTGGGGAGCTCATTATTGTGCACTTTGAATTATTTGATGGTTTGATGTCTTGATTAATTCTCATGTTAGAGGATGGTTTTATCACGGTGGCATGGATAGATTGCATATATAGTTTAGTGGGAGCTTGTGACAATGATGGTGTGGTAGTGCAGGATTGGTTCCTGGTTTGTTTGTTGGTGGTTTTGTATATTCTTAGTGTAGGAGATAGATATCATGATGCTATGGGTGACTCGGTACCATGGTTGAGTGAGATTTGTTGGCAGTGATATGGATTTAGTGCTTGCAGATGTTGGAGGGTGTCTTAGATCCTATTATTGTAGAAGCATCTTTGACATTTACTGGTGCATTTGTAGGTGGTAGTTATCTTCATGGTGTGTGGAGATGGTGACATCTTGAGGACTCATGGGTTACTTGGTAGAGGTGTGGTTAATGATTTCATTTGATATGCTATCCTTGGTTTTAAGATGGTTTCATTATTATGTCATGGTATACTCTTGATATGCATTTTTTGGCATGTTATGGTATATTCATATGGAGCATGACATCTCTTTGGTTGAGATGATTTAGATCATGGTTGTCATGTTTATGATCCTGATTCCTAGGTTGGATTTGTGACATTGATCTTGGTTTAATTTCTTAGTATTGAGTACATTGATCTTTTGCTGGATACTTCATGATATTTCTATGTTGCATTTGGAGTTGGCATGGATTGATTGGTTACAGGTGCTCATGGATACTTAGAGATAGAGGTGATGTTTTTATCTTAGGATTAGAGATGTATATGTTGGGACAGTTGATAGTCTCAGTAGGAAGACCGAGGAGCATTCACTTGATATGGACTTGAGAGGAGAGTGTACTTAGATTGGTCTTTGTTGGAGATTTGGATATCTTGACGAACATTCTCATTCCCACTCTTAGACCACTTGACATTTTACTACTTGAGAGGTATAGCCCTTTGTTTCTTCTTAGGTGCATTATGTTTATGCTTATCTTTCATGGATATGGATCTTGAGCTATGGTATGAGTTAGTTCTGGAGGGTTCATTTGAGAGATGGTTTTTGGAATTGGTTATCTCCTTGTGCATATGTTGTTATTATGATATCATCGTGGTTGAGTTTAGGAGATGGTTTTATTGGGCATGTTCCTTGGTTTAGGAATGGTTGTGAGTTTGATCTTCTTGTGAGAGGCTTACATCCATGATTGGTTATATGGTATGGTTTGGGTGTTTTTGTGGCTTCTTTTTTGGGGTTTTATGGAGGAGATCATACTTGGCATAGTTGGCATCTAGAGGTGTGTGTAGAAGGACATGATACATTTTATGATTTCCATGGTCTCTTTGGTATTGGTTATCTTCCTGGATGTTTGGTTTCACTTACATTGGGTTTGAGATTGGTTGGAGTTTGTGATCACTAGTTTATGTTCATGTGTGTCATGTGAGAGATGGCATGGCTATTCCTTTATCTCTTTTCTTTGTTGGTTGTGGAGAACTTGGGAGGGTGTTGGAGACTTGTTGTGAGAGTTGTTCTTGCAAGATATTGGTTTATATGTTGCATATTTTTTTGGATGTCCTTGATACTACATGGATTCACTTCTATGAGATGTTGTGAGTGGATTGATTTCATATTTGACATTACCTTTGCAGTGGGATATTCTTGGTGTGTGTGTGGTAGGTATTGCATTTGAGGCTTGTGGTTGTAGGTTATAGGTTGGATATGTTGATTTGGGATTCATTTGGTATACCTTGGAGGTATGAGTAGTTGGATGGGTTAGCACTTGTTGTGGGTGCTATTCAGCTATGGTTTTGACAACTACAAATACATGTGATTACCTTTGGACTGAGTGTTTGTGCTTGGGATATCAGTTGGTATAGGATTTATGTTGGTTATGTGATAGATTGGGTGGATTTCTCTTTGGATGGCTTCTATGTATGTCATGTGGCTTTGGCATAATAAGAGGTGGGATCATTCATGTATGAGATGGAGGATACTTTGATTTTGTTGCGGGTATTTGGATGGAGAACATGGTGTACTTTGGCTCATGATGGTGTATGTGCTAGGAGGTATTGTTCCCTTGTTCATTTATGTGGCTACATATTGACCCTTATGAAATGTATACAACAAGTAGGAGAGTGTTGAGAAAATGGTGTTGTACAACTTGCATAATAATGTTTATTATTGTATTATTTCATTTTATTATGTAAATGTTGCACCTAGATGGACGTACAACATGTATAGATTCCCATAGAATATTCTTTGTGAGTTGTATTGTAACATTGTGATATTATTTGATGTAATTACTTAATATTGGAAAATAAAGTAAATAAAGTACTTGATATTAAATGTGGTTCAATAGGGTTAGGTAGTACATGGTTTATATAATACCACTTGGTGGTTTTGTGGGAGCTTGTTTTTATAAAAGCAACCACAAGGGTAGTTGTTGAGGTTAGACAGGTTAGCCAAAGGTAGCATTTGTGAAGGTTGGAAGCATGGCATGGGATGTGTAGATTCATGCTTGTTCACATGGATTTCTTAGTTGTGGCTAGGGATTTGAAGGCTTCCATGGTTGTATTTCAATGGTGTTTTGCTAAATAATACATGGTGATGGATGCTTTTTGAAGCTGGGTTTTTTTCCCTCATGAGGGTTTCCCAAGATATATCTTGTGTCACATTTTGTGGGTATGTTGTTTTTCTCTTGCATGTGGATTCTAAGTGTTTATTTGCATCAGATCTATAATGGGTTATGTGGAAATGTCATATTATTATATGCAAGTTTCCTAACATGTATTTGAAAGATCACAAGTCTATCTGAGGTTGACAATCCCACCCCATTTGATCCCACATCAGGAAAAATAACTCATTTTGACACTTATTGATCCTCACGTCTTTAGGAAATTTTCCTCATCACATCAACCTACCATTATCTAGACATCCTTTAGGCTCACCTTAGGTCTTTCTTTTACCCAATCTTAGAACCATATCACACTCATCCCTTTTCTATATCTTTTCTCATCTTAGGGTTTTCATTACATGCTTGTTGAGACATGATATAAGAAAAGAAAGAATATGGACCCAAATCTCACCACTATTTCATCTGATCCCAACAATCCTAATAATGCCATGGTAACATATGATTCCCAACCACCACAAATTAAGAACGTGTGGGAAGATCTAACTGAAGTGCCCACCAAGGGTTCTATGGAATTTTTATGAGTCATCCTGGACATGCACAAATGGCTAGTGCAATCATAGCTTAGAATCACCTTGCCATTTTGGAAAACTATGTGCAAGAGGGTACTCCCATTTCACCACACCTTTATCCCTTTGATCCAACAATACCCATACACATCCCGCTAATGCCTACCCCACATTTTTCTAACAAATCATCAACCCCATCTTGCAATTATCATAGGTGGAATCACCTATCCCCCATCTCTTGCAATCCAAATCCACAAACCCCACAGTGCAAATAGTGGCACAATCCACTCCTTTTTCCATCATGGGAGCATCACTCCCACTTGCAACATCTCAAGCCACCACTCAAGAAAAAATCTCTGCATAAGAAAAACCTCTGCCTCCCACATAAATATCTACATAATAAATAGCTCCACCTTTCATGAGCCAAGTCTCCACATTATCACCATTCTTTGAGGGGGCAACATAGGCACCTCCATCCATAGCTAGAAAGCATTCACTCAATTCCTCACTTAGCTAAAATTTTCACAAGTTTATCTTCCACCCTTCATCGCTAACACACAATCCCAACAACTTACTTTCACAATAGGAATTCCATTATGGGATTCCAAAACTAACCACCCACATCACAAAAATCTTGTCATTGCCCTTGCATTTCCAATGACCTCCACATCTCAATCCGCTGCAAGAGATAGATATTCCTTGAGTTTTAATCAGGAAAAAATGAATGCCTTAGGGATACAAACATAATCCCACATCTATAATCTTGCAAGAATATGACCTATCCAATACACAATATAACCCCCACCACCACCTCAAAATACATCTCTTCCCATGTTCACCAACTATCTATCCTTGCTAACAACCATCTCTCAAACCATGCCACCACCTCAAATTTAGAGTTCCTCTCATCTTTCCACCTATCTCACACAACCACCTCCTACCACCAGCTTCCAAGAAACCATTCCACCACTCAGTAATGCAGGAATGCACCCTACCTACATTGACCAAGCATAAATCCAAGAACATCAGAAATACACACCATTCTACCAACCTCCTCCACAACAACAATACTTCCCTATGAAACAACAACATCCCCTCATCCCCCAACAACAACAAGAAACATCATACCCTGCACAAAAATAGCCCTTCACATCTCAGTAGCAATACACTATCCAACCACTACCTCCGAATCCATTCCAGTCTGCCTACTTAGCTGGATAATCTCCCTATCCAATCCTGTAATATCCCTCACAGAACCATCCCTATTCACCTGCATCGTCAGATCCCTTCCCAATGAGAGTACCCACTTGAATGTCTGTCAATTCAAAATGGGAAGAAATGAGGAATGCTATGAAGGAGTTCAGATTTGGAACAAAAAGAAAGAGACACCCAAATTTGACAAGTATATGAGGAAGGGAGATACAGTTAGTCATGTTAAATGATTCTACATGGATTTCCAATAGGTTGCGTACAACAAAAATTTCCTCATGTGCCTCTTTCCCAAGAGCTTGGGAGGAACTATTATCAAGTGGTTCTATAAGATGCTATATGGATCGATAACAACATTTACAAATATTTCTGAGAAGTTCATAGCACAATACACACACAATGTCAAGAATGAGCTATCCTTACTGGACGTATGCAATTCCAAACAAAAGGGAGGTGAGAGTTTGGCTAACTACTTGAAAAAATGGAAGAACCTCACCATGAGGTTGTCCTATCAACTGCCAGAGAAGCATCTCACCAAAATATTTGTCAATAATCTACATACAAAGTTATCCCACTTCATGTGAATGATTTGCATACAAACCTACCAATAAATTAAAGGAAAAGAGATGGATATCAAAAGAGGCATCTTGGATGATAGTACCATTAGGCATTACAAGGAAATCTCACAAGATATACCCAATAATGACTGACCTCGTTACTGGAACAAAAACAAGAACACCATCACAGATGGGGCCACTGACACCAAGCACATTCAAGTTGTCATAGCTAGTCCTAATCCACCTGCACTAGTATGTCAGCAACAAGAACTTTCCTACAAACAACCTTGGACACCTTGCCAAACCCAAGCCAATAAAGCTAATGCAATTTCACTTACCCAAGGTCAGAACAAGCCACGTGTCCAAAATAATCAAAAGCGCACATTCACCCCCCTCGGTGAACCTTTAGACGTAATCTTCCATCGAATGGCCAACACCAACTTGATTGTGTATCCCCAAACCTAGCCATTTGATGAGTCAACCACTAAACCAACTTGGTACAAGGATAACAAGTATTATGATTATCTTAGTGTTAAGGGACACACCACTATGAAATGCATGAAACTCAAACATTATTTCTAGGATCTCATCAATTAAAAAGAGATCATAGTTGATGCACCTACCCAGGCGTCACACAACACCAACCTACAAATCTATCAAAATGTGTTTCCTCAACACAACATAGGCAAGAACCTAGCCAACACTAATCCTCCACCCCAGAACCAAGGTAAAGGAAAATAGGGTGACCATGTTGATAGAAAGGATTATACTACTACCCACATCAATTATGAAAAGTTTATTGACTGCATATCCCAGATCAAGCCTAGTGTGAATGTCATCCATGTCAAAGGGGTCGATAGTCAATGTGCAGTCACCACACGTAGAGATAGGATATTTATTGATGATGGTAATCCAATCCCCACATCCAGTGCACAATACAATCTCTTGGAACACCTTGGGAATACACCTACCCAAATCTCTATCCTCAACCTTCTCCATACCTCACCCATCCATCAAGAGATCCTCAATAACACCCTCCAAGAGGCACATGTCCCCACAAACATCAACACCATCCAATTCAAGAACCTCATGGGATATTTTTCCACACCCAAGGCCCTCTCCTTTAAGCCTTTTAACATGCCTTCTATGGAACCTGATCACAATCTCCCTTTCTATATCATCGTCATGGTAAATTACTTTGCCATTAAGTGGGTCATGATAGATAATGGTTCAGCCCTAAACCTATGCACAATGAAATTTGTCCAGTAGGTGGGGTACATAGAGGTTGACATTTCAAATGAAATTATCAGTATAAAGGTGTATGATAACTTGGAATGTACTTCAGAAGGTACTATTTTGTTTCACATCAAGATAGGCCCAACAATTCAAGAGACCATTTTCCACATTACTGATCTAGACCTCCCATACAACATCCTCCTCGGTCAACCATGGATTCTTTCCATCAAAACCATCCCATACACATACCATCAGTGCATCAAATTTCCACATCAAGGTACTGAAATCACCATTCACGCTGATCCCCAACCCTTCTCATACTATTGTGCATTGGAAGCCTCCTTCCCCCACTACATCCACTATCTTGGAATCAACATTTTCATTTCTGTTTCCATCTCATCCCAATCCCATTGGGATCCAGAGATGATCCTAGCTTCCAACCTTTCCAATATCAAGATTAACAACAGAGGTTGCGGTGAATATAACTTGAATAATGCCTTTGTAGTAGGGGCCCTGGCGCTTGATCCACACACCCAAGGGCACCCTTACCACCAAAGAAAACTCCCTCAAGAATACCCCAAAGTCAAGAAAATGGGACCATCAACATTCATCTGCCATGGTATTCTGAATAACTAAGAAATGGACCCAGACATAAACAGATGGTTGTAAAAAGATCCTCCACCTCCCGACACTGAGCTCCTTAGGTATTTCAAGGATAAATACCCTACATCACATAAATGGGCCACAAAACAATGGAACTATCAAGGAGGTGGTCTAGGGGCTAAAGAAGGAGGTGCAAAAGACCCACTGGAAGCCTCATTGAATCCTAAATATCAAGGCCTTGGATTCAATACCCCTTGCCTGCATATATTAGGACCCAATACCATGACTGGGGGCACCAATTTGCCCAATGTGACCCTATTTAACATCTAGGGAAATAAAAAGAATGAATTAAAGGTCATACAGGAGAAAATTTAGAGAGAGGGTCTATCTAAGGAGCTTAAAAAAACTAAAAATCTGCTATTGGCTAATTTTCACAACATCATTTCTAAGGAGGAATATTTCTGGAGACAGAGATCAAGAGTCCTTTGGCTAAAAGATGGGGACAAAAATACAAGATTCTTTCATATGATGACTATGAAACACAAAGATATCAATAGGATTTCTTCCCTTGTTTCTAATGGAAAAACCTTGAATAAGGAAGAGGATATTAGAAAGAAAATGCTCATTTTCTTCTCCTCTGTTTTATCCAAAGAGGATAATCTTGATATGCAAAGTCAAAATGAGATCCTTTCTGCCATCCATAATCTAATTGATTAGAGGACTAACATTAAGTTCAAGGCCATCCCCAATGATAAGGAAATCAAAGATGTAGTGTTCTCTTTTGAAGGGGAAAAATATCTGGGTCTAGACGGTTTCCCCCTTTTCTTCTTTCAATAGTTTTGGGATATAACTGGTAAAGATGTGCAGGACGTAGTCAAAGAATTCTTTAGTACTAGAGTTATTCTAAGGGAATTAAATGCTACTTTTTTGGTCTTGATTCCCAAAAAGATAGGGGCTAATATGGTTGAAGCCTTCAGACTGATTAGTCTTTGCAATACTGTCTACGAGATTATTGTGAAAGTTTTGACTTCCAGGCTGCTTGTCTTACTGCCTTCCATAATTACCCCTAGTAGAATGGCTTCATTTTGGGAAGGCAAATTCTGGATTCTATTGTGGTGGCCCATGAAAATATTCATTCCCTTGAAGCAATGAAGAAGCAAGGATTCCTTATGAAACTTGATTTGTCCAAAGCCTATGATAGGGTGGATTGGCAATTCCTCCAGAAAGTTCTAAGTTACTTTGGCTTTGATTCCGTGGTCTTAAAACTCATTTCTCAATTAGTCTCTACTATTTCATGCTCTGTTATTGTTAATGGCAGATCTTCCAGTTTTTTTAAACCCTCCAAAGGACTCAGGCAAGGAGATCCCATATCTCCGCTCTTGTTTGCTATTTTGGCTGAGTGCCTTGGAAGATATATCAATAAACTTGTCAATGAGGGAAGCATATCGGGTCTCCAACCTTCTTCGGTCAAATTTGTTTGCTCTCATGAGAAATTTTTTGATGATACTCTTATTATGGGGGAAGCTACTATTAAAGAAACAAGAAACCTCAAAAAATATTTGACTATCTATACCTCAGCTTCAGGTCAACTTATAAATTGGAATAAGAGCTTTATGTTCTTCATTAATACTCCTCCTGATAGATAGAAAAATATTTCTAATATCCTCAATTGTAGCATCGGGAATCTTCCTTCCTCCTATATGGGCCTTCCCCTTTGATCTAAGCCCCCTGAAAGCTTTTGGAATCTTATTGTGGACATGTCTAATAATAAGCTTGCTGGTTGGAAAGGATCCCTTTTGAGTAACTCTGGTAAACTTCAACTTCTCAAATCTTCTTTGCAAAATCTCCCTATGTGTGGGCTGAGTCTCTTCAAGATTCCCGATAAATTTTCTGTTGTTATAGAGAATATCCAAAAAATATTCTTATGGTCTGGAGAAGAAGATAAAAAAGATTAAGTCTGATAGCTTGGGAGAAGGTTTGCAAACCTAAGAGAAAAGGGGGTCTTGGGATAAGACCAATTAAAATTGTTAATAAAGCCCTCTTGGCTAAGAAAATCTAGAAAATTTATGGGGACACAAAGCAATGGAATGAAATTATAAGAAACAAGTATCTGTTTGATTCCAAAAATTTGAAGGATTACATTAAAAAGGAAGAAAAAGTTAATGGTTCTTATATCTATAATAGTATACATTCCTCAAAAGATATCGTTCTTGAGGGAAGAAGATGGAAGCTGGGTGATGGGGTAAAAATTGTTTTTTGGGATGACCCTTGGATCCAAAAAGAACCTCTATCCAATAAGAAAGAGTGAAAGGAAGCAATCATTCAAGCCAAAGATTTCTTTGGATTAAAAGTTTATGACTACTGGAAAGATAATAAATGGAAGGATATTGGCATTGTTGATAGCTGCTTCCACCCTCTTATGAATGAATTACAATCTTAGTTTATTAGGGACAACTTTCAAGACAAAGTTATATGGGCCCCTACCTCTAATGGAGAATTCTCGGTTTCCTTAGCTAGCTCTCTATTTTTTTCAAGGGAAATCAAACCTCTATGTGTGACTATTTGGTATAAGCTCTTAACCCCTAAAATCAATTTTTTCTTTTGGATCCCTATTCAGAATAAGCCCCTTACTCTAGATAATTTATCTAAAAGGGGATTTCTTTTGGTTAATAGATATTTTTTCTGTATGGAAGATGCAAAATCTTGTGACCATCTTATGCTTCATTGTAACTACACCTGTAGGGTGTGGGATCTCATTTTCAAAAAGTGGAATTTGTGTTGGCTTTTTCCTAACTCTTGGCAGAAATTTGTTACGCAATGGAGTTGCCCTTTTTCTAATGAGATGGCTAGAGAGTTCTGGAAACTTATCCCACCTCACCTTTGTTGGTGTATTTGGAAGGAAAGAAACAACAAAATATTCAAGGAGAAATTTGCTAAACCTGAGATCATTGGGAACAATATTTGCAGAGGGTTGGAAGAAAACTTTATCAATGCTATTCTTGACAGTAAGAAGAAGCTCAAGGATAGTTTTTCTGAAGATGATATCAAAAATTGGAATTTCCCTCCTACCAATCATCAGCCTAATATTTCAAGAGCCAATTTGGTTTGGTCTGTCCCTCCCAATGGTTGGATCAAAGCTAACTTTGATGGCGCTTCAAAAGGAAATCCATGAATCTCTAGGAGTGGAGGTGTTATCAGAGACTAGAATGGAAATTATGTGGGAGATATAGTGGCTCCCTTGGGGTTGCAATCAAATCATAGAGCTAAAGCTATGGTAGCTCTTAATGTTATTATGCTGGTGGAAGAATTACGGTGTAAAAATGTTTGGTTGGAAGGAGACTCACTTAACATAGTCAACAACATCAAAGGTATCAACCCCCCCTCTTGGACTATAGAGAACATAATTGCTAAAATTAAAAATATCTCCTATTCCTTTGAGTGATTCCATGTCTCTCATAATTTTTGTGAGACAAATCAAGTAGCTGATGGGCTTGCCAATCTTGGGGCTAGAAGTGACAGAACTCTAAAATGGTATGGTGTTGCTAAAATTAATGATGAGATAAATTCTCATATTAATTATGATAGAATAAGGCAAAAAGAAGGGGTGATAAGAATTATTAATAATGAGTACACAAAATGATGTAATACAGTTTTTGAGCAAGCTGAAGGTGATGTGGCATTTAGAGAAGTACAAATCCATGAACACACTTCAAAAATCACTCCTCATTATGATAGTTCTGAAGGTGATGCACCAAGTAATTATCACATGTCATTTCCTCCTGATTTCGCATGCTTTATGGGTTACAAAACATAAGCATTACCTCCATTCTCTTAAGCGAGTCTTGAGCGATTGTATTTTTTTAACTCTACAACTTAAGGACTCTTTTCCTGAGATTGAGGATCTGGGTAAATTTTTTACAATGGGAGGTGAATTAAGGAGGGAGGAACCTACTGATTGAAAATGGAGGTATGATAAGGATGTATGGAATGAACTTAAAAAAGGAAAAGTCCATAAGTTCCCTATGCATTTACATGTGAATGAAAAAGAGGTTTCTAAAGCATTTGTTGTTGGTTGGGATAAGGGTACTGTCAATCTGGCTGGGAAGTCCTTCAGTCTAACCCTGGAGCTTCATGTAGAAATTACTGGCATCCCTCTTGAGGGAATTTAGTATTCCAAAGAGATTAAAGTGGTCAATAAAGTGTACAAGGATTTCCCTATCACTGATGAGGAACACACCCTTTTGATCAAAGGTAAGAAATAATTTATAGAAATGAACAATATTGAGAATATTTGGGGCTCTATCATTAGGGTTATTATGGAATAATTCACCTTAGAGGTCTAGTTCTCTAGAGTTTATAATTACCACTTTATTTTGGTAAATCATTTCAGACATGAAAATAGGGTTTCTTTCCCTTTCTTTTTGTTGAGCTTGCTGAATCAAAGTATCATTGAACATAGGATGAGGAATTCTCCCATCCTTCATGTTGGGCTTATTATTCTAATTGCTGAGTATGCTAGGGACCACATCCTTGAGCCCATTCCTTCTCAGATCAATAGCAAAAAGAGGAAGAATCTTGTTGTCCTTCCTCGAGGAAGAAAACCTCCACTAGCAAAAAATCCCTTTCTTCTTCTACAACTATCATGATACTTCTAGGTTGAAGGATGGTCAGGAGGTTGAGAAGGATTCTCCGAGTAAAGATAGTTCTGGGATAAAAGAGGAAAGTTTTACTCTCAATGAGGATTCTGGGATGAAGGATTGTTAAGAGGTTACAGCTGATGAGATGGAAAAAGTTTAGATTGTGAAGAAAAATGATGAGAACAAGGTCATTTCAGAGAAGGAATCTATGGATGTAGTTGACTCTGTCAAGGGTCATGTTGATATGACCACTTCCTGCATTCAAGCTACTCAGGAGGTGGCTATGGTGAATCCTGAGGATGTCACAAAAAATATTATTGACATGGTGGAAGGGTATTTTGGGACTTACCAAGAGAATCCTAATCTAACTAAGGATGTCACCAACAATACTGATGATAAGGAGGATGAATCTCATAATAGGGAGAAGGATAATCCTAATATCTCTACTGCTGGTGTCGATAGAAAACATGATGTTGAGGAATTGGGAAATCAAGAATAATATTATAAAATAGGGGATAATTATGATAAGGAGGCTAGCATAGAGGCTACTAATATTGTAGATGATGACTCCAACAAAGAGGATATTAGGACTATGGAGGAGGATGTCCCTACTAACTCTGAATCCCCTATCTCTAGGAAGGATAAAGAAAATGAAGACTATGAGAATAGTTCTGAAGGGAATATCTACCATCACTCCCTTGAGGAAGATCTGAGAGTAAGGGACTCCCATGTAAAGAGAGCTATTACCATGACTACACTTTAACTTGTTAAAAATAGGGCAATTTACGGCTATAATCTTGACAAATGGGTTCAAAATGACCTTATAGAATTGAAAAATAGGTGCATAAGGCTAGAAACTAGGATTGAGATGCTCGAGGACACCATTGATAAGCTTAGGAAGGATGATGCTTTGAATAAAAGAAATGAAGAGGTTTTTGATAAGGTATCAGATGATTCCACTATGCTGGAGGAAAAAAACAACAAAGTTTTGGAGAAAGCCATGATTCCTTTAAATGACAAGATTAGTAGCAATGAAGCCATGCTTAATAATTTTCTTACTTTGTCTAATACTGGAATGAAAGCTACTATGGAAAATTTGAAGACTCTGTGAAGCGTGCTGGAAGGAAACAATAATGATACAATGAAAGATAAACATGAAGGGACTGAATCTAGCTAGCAACTGGTAGCAGGCACTAGAACTAGATCAAACACAAGGAAGAAGATAAAGGCTAAGGACTAGGAAATAATTAATCTAAAATATTCTATTAAGACCATGCAGAGTCAGTTGGTGGAGTCAGAGGGCTTCCTGAAGACTTTGGTCTAATTTTGATGATGGATGCTTGTTTTGGCCCTATTCTGATGGGGGTTTCTCGCTTTTGTCATTTTTTGTCTTTTTGAGGTTGTGCTTATTGTAAATTTGGGAAGTGTCCCTACTGGGGATTATCCTTTTTGGGGCTAGTATGTTGTCTTTCTATTTTTCCATGCTTTTCTTATCAAAACTTTGTTAAAGGGTTTTGGGGCCCCTTCAAAACTTGCTGTTACCATAATAAAAAACATCTAGGAAAAACTCATGGAAATCAAAGACATCCTTGAAGAGAAAGAAAAGAAATCCTACGATGATATTTTCGATGATGAAACCTTCCTGGGCAATTCTGTTCTTCACCAACTTTCCATTTATCCTATTGACCTCCCCCTCATCCATCCCAAACTCATAGATTGGGACCAACCAAGCATTGCACACATCGATGAGTTCTAAAGAAAGGAAGTTCTCCTAAGATTCATGGGAGCATCAAACTAGAGGTAGGAATCAACGTATGTCTACAAACTTGACCCCAAGGGATACTTTGGGGAAGAGGAAGTATTTAGTTGCAAAAATAAAAATAAAAAAGAAAAGAATGAGTCCTAATGTGAAAACCCCTTTGGGGCACATTCTAACTCCAAAAAAGTAAAAAAAAAGGGCACATCTTCTAGTGAAAACATCTCTGAGGTGCTTGAAGATGAAGACTTGCCTCTTCCCCCCATCCATGACTACAAAATTGAGCAGTCATCCATCCTAATCAAGGAAACCAAGCTAATCAAGTTGGGAACTGAGGAATGCCCAAGGATCACATGCGTCATGACATCCCTAACTGAGGGAAAATAAGAAGCTTTCACAACACTCCTCCAAAAATAAACCATCAACTTTGCACGGTCATACACTCACATGCTTAGGCTAGATCCAAACCTGGTTGTTCATCACCTTACAACAGATCCAATTGCAAAACTAGTTAAACAAAAGGTACACAAGATGCATCCTAAGGTAGCTCTGTTAGTCAAGGTAGAACTTGAAAAGCTACTACAAGAAAAGATTATTTGAGCCACTGATTACTTAGAATGAATATCTAACATGGTGCCAGTCAGTAAACCATCAAGATAAATCAAGATCTACATGGGTTTGTAAGACCTAAACAAAGTATGTCCAAAGGATGTTCCCCCCTGCCGAACATAGATATGATCATTGATCTCACAACTAGTCATGAGATGTTGTCACTTATGGACAGTTTTTTAGGGTATAATCAAATCTATATAGAAAAAGAAGACCAACACAAGACACTACTCACAACACCATGGGGCACCTTCTATTACAATATGATGCCATTTGGTTTAAAGAATACAAGAGCTACATATTAGAGAGCGATGACAACAATCTTCTACGACATGTTCCATAAAATAATTGAAGACTACGTGGATGATATTTTGGCTAAACCAAGGACTTGATTGGAATACATCATCATTATTGAGCACGTGTTCGATCACCTACGTCACTATCACTTAAAGCTAAATCCAAAAAAGTGTGTCTTCAGTGTAACATCAGGCAAGCTATTGGGGTTCATTGTATCACAACAAGGCATCAAGATCGACCCCAAGAAATTCAAGGCTATAATGGACATGCCTCTACCCCACACACTTAAGTATCTAAGAAGCCTCCAAGGAAAACTACAATTAGTCTGAAGATTCACATCACAATTGGCCGACAAGTGTCCACCATTCACACATCTCCTTCACAAGGATGGAAGTTTCAAGTGGGACCATATCTGTCAACAAAGTTTTGAAAAGCTCAAAGAATACCTAGCCAACTCCCCTATTCTTGTGCCACCAACACCAGGACTCCCTCTCATCCTATACATCTCAGCAACCATGAAAACACTAGGGGTAGTCCTGGTGCAACTTGATGATAATGGAAAGGAAAGAGCCATCTACTACATCATTTGTATGCTTTTCATCTATGAGCTAAACTATTCACCCATGGAAAAAGCATGTCTTGTAGTGGTCTTTTCCACTTAGAAGCTTCAACACTACATGCTAAGCCACAACATAAAATCTCATCTCCAAGGTAGATCCTCTTAACTACCTACTCTGAAGAATGACACTTACAAGCTGAATGAAAAAATGAGTTATGCTTCTAAGAAAATTTGACATCCAGTACGTTGACATAAAGGAAATAAAGGGGCAAGTCATTGTAGATCACCTAGATGAAGCACCCCTATTAGATTCATATTTGTTGGTAGTGGAGTTCCCTGATGAACATCTCTGCATTGTCGATGAACAACTAACATGGAAGCTATACTTTGATGTTTCCTACACATCACATGTATTAGGGGTAGGAATAATCTTTGTCACTACTCAAGGTGATTACATCACCAAATAATTTAAGTTGAGATTCCCTTGCTCCAATAACATTGTAGAATATGAGGTGCTCATCTCAAGCCTCAAAAAAAATATTCAATGGAATATCATAGAAATGTAAGTGTTCAAAGATTCACAACTAATCATCAAGTAGGTCCTAGATGAGTTTCAAACCAAAGATGACAAGCTATTACCATATAAAGATCTCATGGATAGACTAAAAGAACAATTCATAAGTTTACAGTTCACACAAGTGCCCATAGTTCATAAAAAAGCTACCGATGCCATGCAAATTGTCGAATCATTACTAGAAATCCCTCAAAATTCAATGTAATATAAATTCTTGGTCAAGCAACTACATACACCCACTTACAAGAACGTCAATTCTGAAATGGTGTGCATTTTGGTTGGTCCCCAGTCCCTATGGTACCACAACATCCATGCTTATCTAAAAAATGGTATCATATCCCCTCACCTCACAAACACCCAACACCAAAAACTTATTTGAAGAGCTTCCTGCTATGCTCTTGTAGCTAACACCCTATATTATCATGGGTATCACAACATCCTCTCTCAATGTTTAGACTCAAATGAGGCTTTCCTAGCTTTATAAGAGGTTCACACTAGAATTTGCAGTGCCCACATGAGTGACATGGTCCTAGCAAGGATCTTCTCAGAGTCAGGTACTATTGGTAAAAAATGGAGCATGATGAATGTGAGTATCTAAATAAATGCCTACCATGTCAAAAACATGCTAATCTAATCCATGCTCCAACACAAGACCTACAACCCATTGCAACACCATGGCCTTTTTCATTTTGGGGCTTCGACTTCATTGGTAAGATCACTCCCCTTTCCTTAGATGGACACTAGTATATCATAACTTCCATTGAATATTTCACAAAATGGGTTGAAGCAATTCCACTAACCTTACTAACATTCAGATATCTAAGTTCCTCCTTTACCACATCATCTACTGTTACGGTATCCCCTCCACCATTTTTATAGATCATGGCACACCTTTTGAAAATTAGCATATGAAAGACTTGTGTTCCAAATTTTGCATCCATCACCATTTCTCCAATCCATACTTCCCTCAAGGAAACAACCCAGATGAGACAACTAAAAAAAACATTCTAAAAATCCTCCAAAAAGTTGTTAGTGATTCTGGTTGTGACTGGCACCTCCAAATCAATCCCATTCTCCAAGCCTACTGCACCTCATTTTTCACTCCCACAAGAACCACCCCATACTCCCTGGTATATAGTATCAAGGTCATCTTACCAATTGAGGTTGAGCTACCTTCATTACGTGTGTCCACGAAGAACTATACCATTGATGAAGACTATTGCATGACACACCTTACCTAGTTGGACTTGTTAGATGAAAAGAGGTAGAACACCTATGATCACCTAGTTGTATACAAGAACTAGCTTAAGGTAAGCTACAACAAAAAGGTCCACCCTAGACAGTTCCAAGTGGGAGATATTGTCCTAAAGAGAATCAACAAGTGCCAGCTGATTGAGAAAAGAAAGGCAAGTTCAAGCCTACTTGGTTGGGCCCTTATGTTGTTACAACATGTTTTGGCTAAGGAGCCTATTAGTTATCAATACTTGAAGGGGACCCCCTACATGATCCCATCAACATCATCCATCTGAAGTGGTTCTATGCTTGAACCATCCCCTATGTGTCTGAGAAATTCCCTAAATGCTTTTGCCAAAAGTCTAGAAAAAATCATTGTCTTGGTGAAAACCTAATAAATAGGTGCCTTGATAATATAGAAAAAAATAAAAAAATTTAAAAAAAATGAAAAAATTAAAGAGAGATAATCATCCAATGGTGAAAACTTGACAATCAAGCACCTTGGACAAGTATGTTGGTAAAAACCTAGAAACAGGTTCCATACATAGTGGACCGTATCATTATCTATCAAAATCCCACTCCACAACCAAATGCGCTTCCACCCATTATCTCCCCACCTTAGCTTCTTCTGCAAATCCTTTTTTCTCAAATCCCTATTCCCAAGCAGTTCTCATCATTGCATCAAAAGATTGAATTACTATCTAGTATCTTGAGATTTTTGTACATATTAAGGCACATCCTATCCCCAGATCCTTAGCCGTGTATATAATTGTCATTTTTTGATCTATCCTAATTCTTGAGCTTTGTAAAGCATATGATGTATATAGTATCTCATCCCTCACTTGTATGATATTGTTAGGTATCCTTGTACATATCTCTATTTGTCCCACATAAGCAGGTCGATTGCATTTCCCTCCCAAGTCATGTTTCTCAACGAGTACCTCAGCAAAAAATTCTCAATCATTACAGTTATTCCAGAGTCCTCTTTTTACCATCTAAATATAATTTTCAGCCCATCCCATCACACAGGTCCTTGTAGGATGTATGCTTCCTCATGTCCAACCTAATCACACTATCTCTCCACCAGTCGATCTCTTTTGGCAAAGGATGTCTTTTGGATTTATCATTTTGGTTTTTGATTTGTTCTTTGGTTCTTGTTAATCTTTTGTAGCTTCACATTGTTCCTCTCCTCAAGGTCACTACAATCCTCTATATCATGGCACACTGCTAATGAGGGTAATATGGGGAAAGTCTCTTTTGATCTTCTTGGTTTTGCCTATGAGTCAGCCGGATATGACCCTTTCACATCCCACATGTGATCTTTTGGGTTACATGGTGCACTTGAGAAATGTCATTTGTTTGTGGGTTCTCCAACATCATTTCCACCATGGCTCTGCTTGGGTCCATGTGTGATGTTGGGGCAACCCTTGCATGTCTTTTTCATGTAAGTGCTATGCAATGATAGTAACATGACCTTGGGTTCCTAGTAACCTTGCTAGGTCCCTCATGTTGCTATATCAAACTAAGTGCTCAAACTGCATGGTGGTATTCCATCCTGGAATACCCCACACTCAAGCTTCATGAAAAATCCCCCCATCAATCCCCAGCTAAAAATATCATCATAAATCTAAGAAACTATCCTAAAAAATGCACAATTGTCCAAGCCCCAACTCAAATATCCATTAATCTATTCGTTACCTTTATCCCCATCTCCGTTATCCATTCTCTCCCCACAACAAACCCTTCATCTTGATGCAAACCTGAAAAATACCCTTTCCATTCTAATCTTTAACCCATGGATTTTGATTGTGAAAAAATATCCTTCCTACATATCTGATCTTGCCTTTCACAATGAGAATTCAATCAGGTAGTGATATGCTACATATACCACCTCTGTTCTCCTCCATGTTCATTTACTTGCATTTCATCTCGTGCGCATTTACATTTTAGATTGCGTTATCACTTGCATTTTAGATTACATTTAATTGCATTATCACTCACATTTTAGATTGCATTTAATTGCATTATCTCTCATATTTTTTATTGCATTTAATTGTGTTATCATTTACATTTTAGATTGCATTTAGGTGCATTACCCCTACATTTTTAATTACATCTAGTTACGCTTGATTGAACACAACACTCATCTTTAAAATAACCTAGTTGTATCCATTTTAATTGCATCCTTAAATCGCCAATTAAAATCATTAAAATTACCTTAGATTCATTTCGCATAATTAGATCATTTCAGTTGCATTATTAATTCATTTAGATTAATTTTTCATAAATCATTTTAAGTTGCATTAGTCATTCATTTAGATTAATTTTGCATAAATCATTTAAGTTGCATTGTTAATTTATTTATATTAATTTTGCATAAATTATTTAAGTTGCATTGTTAATTCATTTAGATTAATCTATTGGAAACTACAATTGAAATAGTTGTTATATTGTCATTGATGTCAAACCTTAACTGGTAAGACAATTGTTATCTAGTAAAGTACCATATCTTTTGATTGATGAAGATGATTTGAAAAGAAGAGATAACAAGAAGACCTAGTGGAAAGGTTGAGTTATGAGAAACTACAATGGGTACTTGATTAGTTGGCACATTGGCAAGGTAATGAGTTGTTTATCTATAACACTAAGTGAAGAAGTCAATTGTTTTGAAGCTTAGAAGAAATGAGGAAAGAAAGTGTGAAAGCTTAGGCTTAACCGAGAAAAAGAGCAGAAGATTAAGAAATTTTAGTGTAAGCTGAGTGATGCTAGTGTTGACTGAGCACCATTATAAGTTGAGAAAATTTAGTGTCAATTGAGCATCGGTAGTTACTAAGTATCAAAGAATTAACCGAGTGAAGACAATGATTTTTGAGAAAAACAGTTTTAGTGATGACCGAGTTATCCAGTGATGAATGAGTAGAAGAACATAGTGATGACTGAGTGTTAGTAATTTATAGTTTACGAAGGAATTAAGACCCCCAACTGACATAGTTGAATTATTTGGATACGTAAAACATGTTGAAGATAAGGATGAATGACCTAGAGCATTTAATGCATGGTAAACCATTTTCTTATGGATTCAAGGAGAAGTTTTGAGAAGTATCTAGAAGGATAAGGAGGAGAATGAAATGTTGGAAGGATTCGATGAATCTGACCTAAACCTATGATCTACGAAGATAATTAAGTAAAAAAAGATTAAGCTACCTAATCAAGGAGGTATAAGGATGAACTAATTGTGGGTTATGCATAGAGGTTGATTTTGTTGATTGGAAAACCTGAGAAAAAGGATGAGAAGAGATGAATAGAGTTGTGGTGATTGCTTGAAGAGATTTCCAAGAAGATCAGAGATGGAGATGAAAATGAAGGCCAGTTAATAAATCAAAATATGAGCTAGAGTGGATCTATATTTTCAAAGTGAGTTGTATGTATCAGATCAAAACCTACTGTTACTTTCTAACAATTGTATCAGTTAAAATCCGTTAATCAAGGTTGACCTAATAGTCATTTGTAAATCCTTTAATCAAGGTGAAATTCTATTGGTATGTTCTTAAGTCCTCTAGCAAGGCCACTCCTAATAGGGTGATTAAATCCTTTAATAGGGTCACACCTAACAATGTGTATTGTAACCTTTAATAGGGTTGGCTCCTCACAAAGCTCACTTCATAAGAGTGAAAATTTGGTAGCATGTTATTGGTGGTTTTTCCTAAATTGGGTTTCCATGCTAAATCCTGGTGTCATACTTGTGTGAATGTTATTTGATGTGTTACATTGTTAAGAATTTTATATTCTACAAGTTGAATACTTTTGGACAGTGGACTGCAAGTTTATGTTACTGATTATATTCTATAGAGACCGAGTGGATTTATGAATAGACCTGAATTGGTTGAAGTGTTTAAAAGTTCAATTGGTACATCTGACCTAAGGATAACTGATTCACCCCCCTCTCAATTATTATAAATCATTCTAACAATTGGTATTAGAGTTGTGGTGCCTATAAAGAAAATTTTGAAGGTACTTGAAGCTAAAGATTAAGATATACAAAAAGGAGGTACCAAAGTTGAACAAGGAGAACTTCCCTTCATGACAAAGTTTGATGAAGTTACACCTAGCTGGAATTGGTGATTCAATGAAATACTATGTGGAATATGAATACATAACAGTACCAACACCTTTGAAAACCCAACAGATGAATGAAAAGAAAGAACACAATCAGGTAATGTTGGGGATTGCATCAGCCCTAAGTTATCCTGCATTTGAAGACATCAAGGACTATACCAATGCAAAGAAAATGTGGGACACATTGATAAATATCTATGATGGAGACACAAATGTACTAAGAGCCAAATCTGAAAGCTTGAGAGGTAAGTTTGATGAAATTGGAATATTATAAGGTGATACTATTGTTCAATGTTGTGCCAGAGTTAAGGAGGTTGTAAATGCTATTAGAGGAGCTAATGGAAATATCGATGAAATTATTATTATCAAGGTTTGAGAACCCTAATTCCTATTTATGCTATTAGAGTTTTAGCAATACAAGAACTAAGATGTGCTCCTGGTAACAATTTAACCTTGGAAGGTCTTGTTGGTAGACTTACTGCCTTTGAGTTGTCAAATTTTGATAATTTCACTACTCATAATATTGAATTTGCATTCAAGTCTCAAATGGTTCTTCAAAAGTCTAAGAAAGGAAAAGAAAGACGTATGAACAGTGATAGTGACACTTCTGATGATGATCTTGATGATCTTGAGGCACTTATGGCTAGAAGGCCATCGAGAGGAAAAATAAAATTTAAAGGTAAACTTCCTATAATCTATTTTTCATGTAACAAAGTTGGTCATATTGCAACAAGATGTCTTGACAGGAATGACAAGGATGAAAGAAGGGAAAACAAGTACAAAGAAAAAAGGGATGAAAGATATTACAAAAGGTATAAGGACTAAAAGGATAAAGGTAAGAAATATTTCTATATTGCTGAAGAAGAAACTGACAATGAATCTAGTGAGTTTGATGATTATGATGTAGAAGTTATTTATTTTGCTATGAAAGATGATTTTGATGAAGATGAGAAAATTGCACTTATTTCATATGTGAGTAAAGGTGATAGATGGATAATTGATAGTGGTTTCTCACATCACATGACTAGTAATAAAAGTAAGTTTTAAACCTTAAATCATTACAAAGGTACTAGTGGTAAGTTTGGTAATGACGCACCATGTCTTGTGAAGGGCAAAAAGATCAATAAGATTGACTGATAAGATTAGATGTGACAATACTTATTAGGTTGAATGACTTAACTATAATTTGTTGAGTGTTGCATAGTTGAACAGTACTGGTTACTGAGTTGAGTTTCATCACAAAAAGGCTAAGATATTTGATGCCACTGGTGAACTAATTGGAAGTGGGGAATATACAAGACATAATTTGTTCTATCTAGACCTATCTGAAGAAATATGTTTGTTTGCACAATTTGATGATGTATGGTTATGGCATAAGAGGTTGTGTTATGTGAACTTTGATAATTTGGTAAGAATTAGTAAGATGAAAAGACTTAGAGGATTACCAAGATTGAAGAAACTTGATAATGTGATGTGTAAACAATATCAATTGGGAAAAATGACAAAGTCTAGTTTCAAGAGAAAAACATACACTCCTAATGATATTTTGGAATTGGTTTATACTGACCTTTGTGGACCTATTGGAGTGAAAAGCTACTGTGGTGATAAATATTTCATTCTGTTTGTTGATGATTATTCTAGAATGATGACTGTGATGTTTCTTAAAGAAAAATTTGACGCATTTCAATTGTTTAAGTGGTATTTGGAAAAAGTTGAGCAAGAAATAGGTAAAATCTTGAAATGTTTGAAATCTAACAGAGGAGGAGAGTTCATATCAAATGAGTTCAACATATTCTACAATGATAGAGGAATTAAGAGGCAGATGTTAGCCCCGAGAAACCCTCCACAAAATGGTATAGAAGAAAGAAGGAATAGATCAATCATGGATTGTGCTAGAACATAGATGATAGAGAAAAATGTTGCACAAAAGTACTGGAGAGAAGCTGTAAGTACAAATGTCTATACCTTGAACCGAGTACAAGTCAAGAAAGGTACAAATGCTACACCTTTTGAATTATGGCATGGTTATGCACCTAATGTGAAATTCTTTAAAGTATTTGGAAGTAAATGTTATATACTAAAGGACAATAGGAATGGAAAAATTGATGCTAAAAATGATGAAGGCATATTCCTAGGTTATTCCACCAAGAGAAAAGCTTACAAGTGTTTGAATTCTAACACTAAAAAAGTTGTAGAAAGTGTGAATGTTAGAGTTGATGAATATGCAGAAAAGAATGAAGTTGAGTGCAAGAAGGAACCGACAGATTATAGATCTTTTTTATACATGGAAGGAGAGGTCAGTAATGTACCTGAACCAGAGAAAAAAGTTGTCAAGCAAGAACAAGAGCCTGACGAGTTACAACAAGTAGATGTTGAGCAATAAGAGGATGTTGCCGAGAAATCAAAAGAGGAAGCAGTGATACAAGATGAACCTGAAGATCAAGAGAAAGAAGAAAGGAGACCAGAGCCTACATTAGCATAGTATGTGAGAAGACATCATAAGCCATATCAAATAATTGGAGAAAAATATTTAGGAGTCATGACAAGAAGCAAGATAAAAAACTAGACATTCTTATTATGTGAGTTTGAGCCTAAAATAATGAAAGATTCTTTGGAGAACGAAGATTGGATTCAAGCCATGAATGAGGAAATTGCGCAGATAGAAAAGAACAAAAAATGGACACTAATGCCTAGACCAAAGGAAAAGAATGTTATTGGAAGAAAGTGGGTGTTCAGAAATAAGTTGAATGAACATGGAGAAGTCACAAGGAACAAAGCTAGATTGGTATGCAAGGGATATGCATAGGAAGAAGGCATTGAATATGGGGAGACATTTTCCCCAGTTGCTAGATTGGAAGGAGTTAGAACTCTACTTGCATATGCAACTTACAAAAGATTCAGAGTGTATTAGATGGATGCCAAATCTGCATTTCTAAATGGAATATTGAAAGAAGAAGTATACATTAAAAAACTAGAAGGATTTGTTGATCCAAGAAAAAGGAACATGGTTTGTAAAATACACAAAGCACTGTATGGATTGTAACAAGCCCCTAGAGCATGGTATGAGAGATTGCATAATTACTTGGTAAATATTGGATTTGCAAGAACTGATGATAACAACAACCTATATTTGAAGATTGAAAAAGGTAAAGGGATATTGTTAGCTGAAATGTTTGTTGATGATATCATATTTGGAGGACAAGATGCACTATGCCAAACATTTGCAAATGAGATGCAAACTAAATTTGAGATGTCTATGTTTGGAGAGATCAAATTATTTGTTGGTTTGAAATTTTATCAAATGAAGAAAAGTATCTATATTACTCAATCTAAGTATATCAAGGATATACTAAAAACCTTTGGCATGGAGGACTCTAGACCAGTAAGTACACCCATGGCTACTGGATAGAAACTATCAAAGAATGATGAAACAACATAAGTGAATCAAACCTTGTACAGGTCAATGATTGGAAAGCTACAATATATTGTTCATAACATACTAGGTATTGCATTAGCAGTTGGGATTGTTGCAAATTTTTTTGCCAATCCTAAAGACAATCACATGATGGTAGTGAAAAGGATACTGAGATATCTAAAAGGAATGAAGGATTATGAACTATATTACAATAAGAATGAAAAGTTTAAAATGAAAGTTTATACTGATGCAGATTGGGTAGGAAATGTGGATGATAGAAATAGTACAAGTGGTGATGTATTATTTCTATGAAAGAGATTAGTCTCATGGACAAGAAAGAAATAGAATTGTATTTCCCAATCTACAACATAAGCTGAATATGTAGCAACAATAGTTAATTGTTCAAACATAGTGTGGATCAAGCAATTGATGAAAGGTATGAAGGAAGAACTCACTGAGCCAGTTGTTATTTTCTGTGATAACACAAGTGCTATCAATATATCAAAGAACCCTGTGATGAACACTTAGACTAAGCATATTGCTATCAAGTATCATTACTTGAGAGAGTTAGTTCAAGAGAAGAAGTGAGACTGGAGTATGTGAATACAAAGGAAGAATTAGTAGATATATTCACTAAAGTACTACCTAAGGATTCTCATGAGTATCTAAGAGGTAAATTATGGGTGATTCCCATAACTGAGGCTACCTAGAATCATATAGGAGTATTACATCAAATGTATTACTCAGAATATTTGACAAATTGATGCAAGGAGGTCACACTTCAAGAGTTGTCTAAAGTTGTGAAGAGTAAAGCACAAGATGTTGATTAGTCATAAGCAATATGACAGAGGGATTATATAGTTCAGAGAGCTAACATGAAGATATCTACATGGTGAAGATTAATATCTTTGGAATTGTTGTCAAAGAGGGAGAGATTTAGAAGGAGTTACCATAAGAAAAGAGGGAGAGATTTAGTAACCCGAGGGATAATAATCAGAATGAAGCTAGGGATATTAATAAAGATCTGATCACTAGAGAGTTGACAGAAGTTACTTCATTACATACTTTTTGGATTGTATGGTAACTTTCATATGGTGTTGCCATCAATGCCAAAGAGGGAGATTGTTGGAAAATACAATTGAAACAATTGTTATATTTTCATCGATGTCAAACCTTAACTAGTAAGACACATGATATCTAGTAAAGTACCATATCTTTTGATTGATGAAGAGGATTTGAAAAGAAGAGACAACAAGAAGACCTAGTGGAAAGGTTGAGTTATGAGAAATTGCAACAGGTACTTGATTAGTTAGCACATTGGAAAGGTAATGAGTTGTTTATATATAACACTAAGTGAAGAAGTTAGTTATTTTGAAGATTAGAAGAAATGAGGAAAGGAAGCCTAAAAGCTTAGGCTTAACTAAGAAAAAGAGTAGAACATTAAGAAACTTTAGTGTAAGCTAAGTGATTCTAGTGTTGACCAAGCGCCAGTATAAGCTGAGAAAATTTAGTGTCGATTGAGCATCAGTAATTACATAGTATCAAAGAATTAACTAAGCAAAGACAATGATTTACAAGAAGAACAGGTTTAGCAATGACAGAGTTATCTAGTGATGACTGAGTAGAAGAACATAGTGATGACTGAGTGTCAGTAATTTATAGTTTATGAAAGAATTGATATCCCCAGCTGGCATAGTTGAATTCTTGGGATATGTAAAATGTGTTGAAGATAAGGATGAATGACCTGAAGCATTCAATTCATGGTAAACCATTTTCTTAAGGATTCAAGGAGAGATTTTGAGAAGTATCTAGAAGGATAAGGAGGAAAATGAAATGTTGGAAGGATTCGATGAATCTGACCTAAACCTAAGATCTATGAAGATGATCAAGAAACAAAAGATTAAGCTACCTAATCAAGGAGGTATAAGGATGACCTAATTGTGGGTTATGCATAGAGGTTGATTTTGTTGATTGACGAACCTAAGCAGAAGGCTGAGAAGAGCTAAAAAAATTTGTGGTGATTGCTTGAAGGGATTTACGAGTAGATCAAAGATGAAGATGACAATGAAGGCTAGTCAGTAAATCAACATATGAGCTACAGTGGATTTGTATTTGTAAAGTGAGTTGTATGTATCAAATCAGAACCTACTGTTACTTTCTAACCATTGTATCAGTTAAAATCCTTTAATCAAGGTTGAATTAACAATCATTTGTAAATCCTTTAATCAAGGTGACATTCTAATGGGATGTTCTTAAGTCCTCTAACAAGGCCACTCCTAACAGGGTGATTAAATCCTTTAACAGGGTCACACCTAACAATGTGTATTGTAACCTTTAACAGGGTTGGCTCCTCATAGAGCTCACTTTAGAAGAGTGAAAATATGGTAGCATGTTACTAGTGGTTTTTCTCAAATTGGGTTTCCATGTTAAATCCTGGTGTCATACTTGTGTGAATGTTATTTGATGTGTTACATTGTTAAAAGTTTTATATTCTACAAGTTCATTACTTTTGGACAGTGGACTGCAAGTTTATGTTACTAAGTATAGACCGAGTGGATTTCTGAATAGATTTGAGTTGGTTGAAGTGTTTAAAAGTTCAATTGGTACATATGACTTGATGATAACTGATTCGACCCCCTCTCAATTATTCTAAATCATTCTAACATAATCTTTGCATAAATCATTTTAGTTCATTTTAAATCTTGCACAAATCATTTAAGTTGCATTGTTAATTCATTTAGATCAATTTTGCATAAACCGTTTAAGTTGCATTGTTAATTTATTTAGATTAATCTTTGGATAAATTATTTAGGTTCATCATGTTAGTTCATTTTAAATCTTGCATAGTTATTCATTTTTAATCTTGCATAGTTAATCATTTTAGTTCATTTTAAGTTTTCCATAGTTAATCTTTAGTTCATTTTAAGTCTTGCATTGTTAATCATTTTAGTTCATTTTAAGTCTTGCATTGTTAATCATTTTAGTTTATTTTAAGTCTTTCATTGTTAATCATTTTAAGTTCATTTTTATCTTGCATTGTTAAGACATGGTAAAATTGCATCATCCATACATAAATAACTTCACAAAAAATCATAAGTAGATCATACATCCATCACATGTGTACTAATTTAAACATCATACATCATATCCATCCTGCATCCACATATCATCAATAACTACATCTCGCATGAATCATAAGTCACACACATTGCATAGATATCAAAAGAATACATTAGCACATCACATCCTACATCACAAACATGTTAGTCTCATATCATAGTCATCTAACACATCACATCCTACATCACACATGTTAGCATATCATAAAATCATGCATAGAAAAATAGGCTCATAAATAACCAAATCCCACCCAACTTAGCATCATATATATATATCACAAAGAGTAAAATAATGTCCCATGTCTCACATCCCACATCAAAGAATGAATAAATGTCTAGAATGTCTCATGAAGAATCCATCAATGAATACATATACAATTTCTGGGACAATGCCCTCCAAAAGAATAATAATATACATGTTTTTGGATTACAGAGGGGGGGTGAATCAGTAATCTTAATCACAAATACCTTCAATTTTTTTTCTCTAATTAACTTGGTAACTACTCGGTAACAACACAGTTTAATTTTTTACCAAAAATAATAAATAAACTATAACTTTTAGTAAATCATTCACAATGTATAACACTAATATTTAATGTGGAAACCCAGACTTGGGAAAAACCATTGTGGAAATTATCACCCACTAAGAAATATACTCTTCTGAAGTACGTCTGGTTAAGAGCTAATTTGGTTAAAGATGACAAAATACATAGTTAGGTGTGACCAAGTTAAGGGATTTACCTTAGATATGTTAGGATCTTCACCCTATTAGGAGTGGCCTTATTAGAGGGCTTTAAACACTCTTTAGAATGTCACCTTTCTCAAGGATTTACAATAAGACTGTTAAGTCCACTATGTTAAGAAATTTGACTATTACAAATGTTAGTAAGAAACAATAATAAAATTGACCTATAGTTTGCAACTATCTTTGCTCAATCAAATCCTTGTGCACTCTTCTCTATCCACTTCAATTATTCATCATCCACTGACATCAACAATTCATCAAATCCTTCTCTTCCCACTCATAATCTCTATGTTCCTTCTTCTCTGCAATAGTCGGTAGCCCTTCAACTATTCATTTTTCCAGCCATTTGTCCATATAAGATCATCCTTTATATAGACATCATTTTCCTCTTAATCTCATCTATTATGTTTTCCTTAAATCAATCTTGATTGTTCATCTCATTATACATCAGATCTGGATCTTGGTAACATGTTTCCTTTTCACCTAGAAACTTGAAATTTTTCTAGAAACTTGTTCCATCTCTTTTTCCACTTAGATCTTTGCAGAGATCTTCATCTTAAATTTTCATAACCGTAGATCTCTTGTAACTAAGTTTCCTCTACATCATGATCATCTAGCTCATCATAGATAAATATTAAATGTTCATTCCATCCATATTTAATATGTTTCTCTTGTTCGGTGTCCATTATAATTTTGGTAACATCACTCGGTGCCTAAACCTTTTTGCCTTACCGAGTGACCTATCTTTTTTACTTTACCTTATCGAGTGACTTTTCCATCTCGGTATCCAAAAAAAAATTACTTACCGAATTGTCAAAACTTTATCATCATACTTTACTGACTTAACATACTCATATGTTAGGTAGAAAAAAATCATATCAACATAATCAAATCATTATCCAATCTGTATCAGTTGCTCATTTAAGTTCTTCAACTTCTCAAATTCTCATTTCCTCTTCTTCTTAACTCATTCATCTTATATCATTATCAAATGATATGGAAACATAATATAAATCATAAATCAATTGCTTGAGATTAATGACAAGACTATAACTAATCTAACCTTTCTACTATCATGTATTCCTCTTATCTTGGTAGGTCTTCATCATCGACTCCATCAGATAACCAGTCTTCAACATTGTTATTAGTTATGGTAACAATCTCCTTCTTTGGCATTGATGGTAACGCTAAAAAAATTCAGTGTTCAATTGATGATGGTATCCTTTCATTATCATTTATATTCTATACTCCCTATGAGTAGTAACTTCTCTTTTATGATCTTTCATCTGTAGTCTTTCTCTTTCTGTTAGTAACACTTCCCAATCCTGATTTCATCAGCAACATACTCTCTTCATCTCTATTCATCTTCTTTTGATAATATTCTCCCTCTTACTGTGTTCTTCTGATTTGTCTCCCTCCTTTGACATATACTAATCCATCTATGCTATATCAATTGACTTTCTCCTTGATCTTCTCATTATTCTCCCTACCATAAATAGATTTCTCCCTCTTTGACAACAATGTCAAAGAAACATAAACATCTTAGATATACCTCAAGTATATAGATTTTCCATTGTAGTCATTAACATTCTTTTTTCACAACTTCAGGCTTCACCTAAAGAATGAACAGTAGCATCAAATCAGAAGATAGATATTCTATTGAGTCCTTGAATTGATGGAGCATGCATCTTTCCTTAATGTACATTGGATAGGTGGAGAACCATAACTTACCTTAGAGATACTCAAAAGCATACATCAATAATGGTTTTGTAAAGATATCATCTATCTTCTCCTTAGAATTCACATTATCCAATGTCACATGCTTGTCTTGTACTTTCTCTCTCAAGTAGTGATACTTAATTAATATATGCTTGGTCTTAGAATGCATCACTAGATTCTTTAATATGTTAATTGCACTGGTATTATCACAATAAATCATAATAGGATCTGTAGTCTCTTCATGCATATCTTCCCGTAGTTTTTTGATTGAAATAATGTTAGAACAATTCATAACTGCTTCCACATATTCAGCTTTGACAGTAGATTGTGAGATATATCTCTATTTCTTTCTTAACCATGTCACAAGTATTTCTCCCAAAAAGAAAGCTCCACCACTAGTATTTTTCCTATTATCAATATTTCCTACCCAGTCAGCATTAGTATATACTCTAAGATCAAAATATCCTTTTCTTGTGTATAACAGACTGAAATCTCCAGTCCCTTTCAAATATCTAAATATCATCTTAACTATAGACAAATGTGTCTCCTTGGGGTTTTCTAAAAACCTTGCATCAATTCCAACTGAATGTGCTATATTAGATCTACTATGTACCACATATTGTATTTTACCTATCATGGATCAATAAAGAGTCTCATTCACTTCCTTAGTATCATCTTCCTTAGACAATTTTCAATCAGTAGCCATCGATATTCCAACCGGTTTTGAATCTTCCATATTGAATGTTTTTAGGATCTCCTTGATATAATTAGATTGAGTGATGTAGATCCCATCTTTAACATGTTGAATTTGAAGTCCAATAAAGAATTTAATCTCTCCTATCATGGACATCTCAAATTCTTTTCTCATCTCCTCAGCAAATGACTTATACATTATCTCATTACCACCAAATATAATGTCATCAAAAAATATTTCAACAATCAAGATTTCATCAGATTTATCACATTTCAGGTATAAATTTTTGTTATCACGAGTCCTTTCAAATCCAATCTTAACTAAATAAAAGTGTAGTCTTGCATACCATGCTCAGGGAGCCTACTTCAATCTATATAAAGCTTTGTGTAGTTTGTAGACCATGTTCTTATTGTTCTTGTCAAAAAATCCATTAGGTTGTTTTATCTAGACTTCTTCTTCAACTATTCCATTTAGAAATACAAATTTAACATCCATTTGATAAAATTTAAATCCTTTTTAAGCTACATAAGCAAGTAGTATTCTAACTCCTTCTAATCTAGAAATAGGGAAAAAAAATTCACCATAGTCAATACCTTCTTCTTGTGCATACCCTTTGCAGATTAATATTTCTTTATTTCTAATCACATCTCCTTTCTCATTGAGTTTATTTTTGAAAATCCATTTTTTTCCTATCACATTCTTATCTTTAGGTCTCGATACCAGTGACCATGCATTATTCTTTTCAATTTGGTCTATCTCTTCTTTCATAGAATTCATCCAATCTTCATTTTCTAGTGCATCCTTTACCAATCCAGGCTCACATTCAGAAATCAAACAAGTGTTATCTCTTAACTTACTTCTTTTCATAACTCCTGCATTCTTGTCTCCAATAATTCTTCTCAGCGAGTGGTGTCTTCTCACATACTTTGCTAGTACAGGTTCGATAGCCTGTTCATTAGTGTTTTCATCTCTTGGTAGAGGGTCATCTTGTTCATCAATTTTTTCTTTCTACTACTTGGTTGTGTCAACTGAATTTCCATCTTGTACATAAAAAAATCTGTTATAGTCCTCAAGTTCCTTTTTACTATCCTCTTCATTCCTTTCAAAAAATTCATCAACTCTTACATTTGCACTTTTAACTATTTTGTTAGAATCCTTGATTAAACATTTATATGCTTCACTTTTTGATGAGTAACCAAGAAATATTCCTTCATCACCTTTAGAATCAAAATTTTCATTTCTAAAATCTTTTCGTATATAACACCTACTTCCAAAATTTTTGAAATAACTTACATTCGGTGTTTTACCAAACGATAGCTCATAAGGTGTCTTGTTTGTGCCTTTCTTCAATTGTATTTGAATAAGTGTGTAAAATGTAGTGCTTATATCTTCTCTCCAAAATGTTTGTGCAACCTTTTTATCAATCAAAAAATTTCTAACACAATCAACAATAGATTTGTTTCTTCTCTCAACTATCCCATTTTGTTGTGGAGTCCTCAGTGCATACACTTTCCTTTTAATTCCATGCTCATTGTAAAAGATAGTAAATTCATCAGAGATAAATTCACCTCCTCTATCAAATCTTAGACACTTTAGTTATTTACCTATTTCCTTCTCAACTCTATCCTTATACCACTTAAACATTTGAAATGCATCAAATTTTTCTTTTAGAAATATAACAAACATCATTCTTGAATAATCATCCACAAACCAAATAAAGTACCAATCTCTATAATAGCTTTGAATTTTTATAGGACCACAAAATTTAGTGTGAACCAATTGCAAAATAACATTTGTAGAATAATATTTTCTTATAAAACTTGACTTGGTCATCTTACCAATTTAACATTCCTTGCGCATATATTTCCCAAGTTTTCTTAATCTTGGTAGTCCTCCTCCGACTCTACTCTTCTTACTCACTTTGATCAAGTTATCAAATCTCACATGACACAGTCTCTTATGCCATAACCATACATCTTTAGTTCTAGAAAACAAGAAACTCTTAGCATCAATATCAAGATAAAATAAATTACAGCTTGATTGTCCTCTAATTCCAATTAGATCTCCATCATCGCCATAGATCTTAACTCTTCTATTTTGAAATTCCAATCGGTAGCCAATATTGTTCAATTGTGCAACACTTAATAGATTATAGTTCATTCCTCTAACCCAATATGCATCATTACATTTCATCTTATCATTCAACACAATAGATCCTTTACCTTTCACAAGACACGGAGTATCATTGCCAAATATGACAAATCCTCCATATTCTTCTAGGTTTTCAAACTTGTCAATATCACCGGTCATATGGTGTGAACAACCACTATCAATAATCCAAGGGTTTTGTTTACTTACATTTGAAATAAGTTCAATTTCATCTTCAAACTTTTCCTCATCCGATTTTTCCTTTACTGCAATAAAAAAAACTTCATATCCTTCCTCAAGATCATTAGATTCATCATCAGTTACACCTTCCTTAGCAAGGTAGCACAAATTCTTATCTTTGTCCGTAAAGTCTCTGAATCTTTGATTTTGGTTGTCTCTCTTATCATTCTTATCATTCCTATCATTGTCAGGACATCTAGATGCAATATGTCCAATCTTATTACAACTGAAACATTTTAAGGGTAACTTGCCTTTGTACTTTCCTTTGCCTCTAGGTAGTTAGTTAGCCAACAAGGCTTCCAATTGTTCTTGTTCTTTGTCTTCATTAATAATGTTGTCATAATCATTTCTATATGAATTAATATGACTTTCTCTTTCTCTTCTTGATGTTCCAATGCTCACAAATGACTTGAAGGTTGTCTAAATAGTCGATAGACTATTATCATAATTACTCAACTCAAATGTAGTCAGCTTATCAATTAGGGCTTCAAGAGTAATAATATTATTTGGTAGAGATATCAATTCTTGAATTGTAGATACTCTAATAGCATACTTAGAAGATAGAGTTCTCAAGGTATTACTTACCACTTCCTCATTAGTCAATGATCCACCAGTACCTCTAATGTTACTAACAACTTCCTTTATTCTGCTGCTATATTATGTGATGTTTTCTTCATCTTTCATCATTATTTCATCATATTTTCCTCTCAAGCTATCAACCTTAGCTTTGTTTACATGCTAATATCCTCCATAGATAAGTGTGATTATGTCCCACATCTATTTTGCATTAACACAATCCTTGATATCATTAAATTTAGCATCAAAGAGGGAAGAATCAATTTCTATCATAACCGAGTTGTGTTCCTACCTTTCTCTCATCTGATCAACTATCACAAGTCCAGTAGGTAGTGGAGTGTAACCATTATCAATATGGTTCAGTGCAGAGTCTCCAATCCTAGATATATACAATCTCATTCTTCTTTTCCATGTAGAGAAACTTTCCTTATTCAACTTTGGTACCTCTCTCCTATACATCTTCAGGTATTTTACTCAAGTCTTTAAACTTATCTCTTTAGAGTGCTTAGCTCTGATACCAATTTTTGGATTATAGAGAGGGGGGGTGAATCAGTAATCTTGATCACAAATACCTTAAACAAATTTCTCGGATTAACTCAGTAACTACTCAATAACAACACAGTTCACTATTTATTGACAATAGTAAATAAACTATAACTTTCAGTAAATCATTCACAATGTATAACACCAATATTTAATATGGAAACCCAGCTTTGGAAAAAACCATTGTGAGAATTTTCACCCACTAAAAAATATATTCTTCTAAAGTACACCCGGTTAAGATCCAATCTTGTTAAAGATTACAAAACACACTGTTAGGTGTGACCTGATTAAGGGATTTAACTTAGATCTATTAGGATCTTCACCATGCTAGGAGTGACCTTGTTAGAGGGATTTAAACACTCTTTAGAATGTCACCTTTCTCAAGGATTTACAATAAGAATGTTAAGTCCACTCTCTTAAGAGATTTGACTGTTACAAATGCTAGTAAGCAACAATAATAAAATTGACTTGTAGTTTGCAACTAGCTTTTCTCAATTAGATCCTTGTGTTCTCTTCTCTCTCCATTTCAATTCTTCATCATCTATTGGCATCAACACTTCATCAAATCCTTCTCTTCCCACTTGGAATCTCTCTGTTCCTTCTTCTTTGCAATAGTAAGTAACCCTTTAACTATTCAATTTTCAGCCATTTGTCCATATAAGATCATCATTTATAGACATATTTTTCCTCTTAATCTCATCTATTACATTTTCCTTAAATCAATCTTGACCATTCATCTCATTATACATTGGATCTGGATCTCGGTAACATGTTTCCTTTTCACCTACAAACTTAAACTTTTTCTAGAAACTTGTTCCATCTCTTTTTCCACTTAGATCTTGCCATAGATCTTCATCTTGAATTTTCATAACCGTAGATCTTTTTTAACTAACTTTCCTTAGCAACATGATCATCCATCTCATCATAGTTAAATATTAAATGTTGATTCCATCCATATTTAATATCTTTCTCTCACTCGGTGTCCATTATAATTTTGATAACATCGCTCGGTGCCTAAACTTTTTTGCCTTACTGAGTGACCTATCTTTTTCACTTTACCTTACCAAGTGACTTTTCCATATCGGTAGCCAAAACAACTTTACTTACCAAATCATCAAAACTTTATCACCATACTTTACCGACTTAACATAATCATATGTTAGGTATAAAATAATCATATCAACATAATCAAATCATTAGCCAATCTGTATCAGTTTCCCATTTAAGCTCAACTTCTGAACTTCTCATTTAGTCTTCTTCTTTACTCATTCATCTTATATCATTACCAAATGATATGGAAACATAATATAAATCATAAATCAATTTCTTGAAATCAATGATAAGATTATAACTGATCTAAGCTTTCTACTATCATGTATTCCTCTTATCTTGGTCAATCTTCATCATTAGCTCTATCAGATAATTAGTCTTCAACATTGCTATCAGTTATGGTAACATATGTATCAAAAATAATGTAACATATCACTACCTATCTGCCTATCCAAGGGGAGGCTACATCTCAACATCTATAAATGAGTTGACCTGGGGAGGATCCTGTGGTGGTGCGGATAAAATATCTATCTGTATCACCCTAGGTTGTGGCTTCTCCACTATGCTCTATATCCCTATATCTTGCATTCATGTGGGTACTTGTGATGGCCCTCTAACCTCTTGGCATACCACTATTGGATCTATGTTTGACCAGGCTAGTGGCTCTCCCAACCTATCCTCTAAGAAGGCACAACCCCATAAATGATCCCCCTATCCTCCTACTGCTCTCGACCCCCACTCTGGAACTTGTATTTGTAGTTCCTTATTGCCAAGTAATCCCACTCTCCCCACTACCTATGGCCTCTGAAACAAAGCACGATAATCCACCATACTCCCCCATCTATGGTACCCCCTACGTAATCCCAGTGCATAGCCTGTATCACCAACCATGTTTCCACCAAGCCATCCCTATCAATAGGTCCCCCAAACTTAGACCACCTCTCTTGATTGGTCTGCTAGTACCAATGCTCACCATCTGGAAAACCCTATGTATATCTGAATTGCCAAGCAACCCGATCAGGCCTATACTACTCCATGATATAATCCCAATGCCCTGTAAGGTATGTGGGTGTCATGGCATATGACAACTATAGTTGATCCTTTGGCCATGCTGCTAATCCCATGTACAACCTCCAAGTGATGTCCTTGTGTATCCCATCCAATGTCTCCTGCCAATAGTCAATGTCATTGACCTAATGGTATGTCAGTGACTCTCCCCAACTATAGACTATAGGATGGTCTACCTATCAGTCTCTCCTCCCTATAGGTTTGAGCATTGCAATGTGCTCCCATCTCCACACCTGTCAGAGGGAGGGAAAACCTACACTCCTCTCTTGTGTCTCTCCCCTGTGATAGACAATCTAGTGAAGGTATTTGTATAACTCTATCAACATTAGCATCCCCTAGGCTTTTGGTACCTCCGTGTCCATAATCTACATGATCACAGGGATGAGTGTGAGAGTCACACTCATCCCTCCAATGTTAGGGGTAATATACCCTGAAACAAGTCTGCACACATATAGATACACTCGATGCACTGGAGGCACCACTACTAGATGTATGGCCAAAGATAGCTGTCCATGACACAACACCAGTGCCACTTCTAGCCCCACTAATGTTGTCACTACCTGCTACTGGGTGTAGTCTCCTGTAATGACCTCGATGTCCTGGATGGGTAGACAAAAAATCTTGTATAATCCTCCAATGTCATTGTCATCTCCCTTGTCAGGAGATGGAAGGTGGCTATCTCTGAGTTCCACTACTCATAGAGTGCAATGACTATTGCCATGTATGTGTGCCTGTAGGGCATGTGCGCTAAGTATTCCAGTCAGATGACATCTACCTGCACACAATCTGCTGGGGTGAACTTCTTTGCTACAACCAACACTACAACATGCCTCTCCTACCTAGTCATCCGGTCCACCGACCATTGTAACCAATCCAAGTCAACTGTGCTAGTTTTCTTTCCAAGCACATCCTAACCATTCTAGCCCTTCTTTTCTACCTTGGCCCTATCCCCTACCTTTTCTTTTCTAAACCTTCATCAATGATCCTGCGAGTTTTTCTCATGATCCCGCCAAACCCTTGTTCTCATGATTCTATAGGTGTGGGAGCACAAAATATACTCCTACTTGTATGACTATAGGAAAACATTCCCATGATGATATTCCTCTACCCAGTTGTGACCCCTCATGGGATCACATAATTACCCCCAATCCTCCCCTTTTAGTCTAGGATCACGATCCCACCAAAAACTCATCGTGGGATCGTGATCTCGCTAAAAATCCCAAACCCTGGGAAATTTGGTGATCCCACCAAAAATCCCACATTTCCCTTGACCCCTATTTTCTAACAAGTTTTTGTAGGATCACGATCCCATAGGTCCCGATGGTGATCTCAGCAACTCAGAACTTGTGGGATCACAAATTCACTAACTAAACATTGAAATAAAAGATAAAAATAATAATATGGACGTTGGTTTTTTTATCCTACATGTCTATCAGGCACTCAATGATGCCTGACACTCCTCACAATGTCTATCCTATGCTTGGTCTGCCTCCTCTTGCCATCACTATATGCAATATCAGAGCTCAAAAAAATAATCTCTCTAAGTTCCAATATGTGCAAATGACCTACTTCTAGCCCTCTCGACCCTTATTAAGGGCCTCCCATGACATGTTCTTCCTTCCTATCACCCCCCATCCCACCTATTCATCCCATTTCCCCTCTTATCCTCATTTTATTACCTGTTTCACCATCTTTTCTCCCTCTCTTTCCCCTTTTCTACCCCGTTGCGCCACGACCCTTCCTTCCTTTTGAGACGTCATCTGGGCCTCTTTTTTTTTCCCTTGTCACCCTCTTGAGGGGGCATCACCTAGTCTAAACATCTCTGCCTATATTCTGGGGCAAATTCATCACCTCGTAAATTTTTTGTGTCGTTAATTATTTTAAACATCTTCGAAATAATGTTATTTTAACGCTATGTCAAAGAGTGGCAAAATATAGACACCTAAATCGACTGATTACATAATTAGCTAATCTTATTTAGTTCTCTCCTATAACACTAATTAATTAAATATTAATTATTTAATTAATTTATGTCATCCCCTAGTTAATTAATTTAATTTATTAACTATAGTCTAATTAATTATCTAATAGTCTACTAATTAATTAAAACCCCCTTCCTCTATTAATTTAAATAAATATATTCATCTCTTTAAATTATTTCACAAATCTCCTTTTCCTCCTATTTTTGGAATTAAATAAAATATTTAATCTAATTTGAGCACATAACTCCTAACTTTAACCCCTAGCCTAACCAATCCCAACTACCTAACCTTGAGTTCTTACTCAACCCAACCCATTCACACATACTAGTCATCCTTAATTAACTAATGACCCATGATATGCTAATCCAATCCTCCACTCATTGTCTCTGCTCCCATCACATCCTCCCAATTCTCCCACTTGCCTCCTAATCCAAGCCTGATCATTTTCTAAACATTAGCACAATCATAATCCATGGATTAAGAAATCCTAACCAAACCCAAGTCAACTCTCATGTCACATCCTCACATCCCCCAATTGTCTCACTAAATGTCAACCTTAAATTATTTTACACATCCCTTACACACTCCATCTCCCTCTTACACTTTTGTCCCCTCTCACATCTCCCAAAATGGTCAGATTTCTCCATACCTCCCAACCTCTCTCCTTGTGACACTTGGCACAATGAGAGGCATTTGAGAAAGCACAATCCATGTGATCTCTTTCAAATTCATTTGGACCCTTCCTCAAGTTTTCATCTTGATCATTCATTCAACTCTCTTTCCTATAAATTGAACCCTTTTCTTCTTCATTTTCATCCGCATTTTATGAATTGTTATCATGACATTTTGAAGAGAAAAATTACAAACCATAACCTTATACTGCCAAAATCTCCCCATACTTTTGAAGCTTGAAGCATCTTGAGCACACATCCAATCCATTAGACAAATCCAAACATCAAGAAGAATTTTTGGGTGGTTTGCACTCTCTTATTTTATGCTTTCTTTTTGTAATCTTAAGTGTAATTTTTTAACTTAGTTTGTGAATTCTTAAGCTTTCTTTTTTATTCTTTACACACTAATTTATTGATTACACATTCATTTATACCGTATAGCCTAGGAAAGAAGAAAAATAAAAGATAGCTCAAAAAATGTCAAATCTCATTTTTGTATACAAATCAGGATTTTATAAATCCAATCTTCACCCAAGAGGTCATTTTTGGTGTTTACAAGACATTGTATAATTGAACTACATATAAAATAGTTGTTTCATTCATTTTCATGCATTCTAGCTGCCAAGAAAGCCGATTGGAGGTGTTCAAATAAAACAACAATTAAACTCCACTTCTTTGCAAAATTTTAGGGCAGCTTTGAGCTTCAAAAATAAATATATTTTTGAGTTTTAATAGTTTGAAATTGAAGATAGTATGTAGTAGTTGAGTTAGGAATATATTTTAGTAGTTTAAGTAGAGTTTTATTTTATTTCTCCCATAAACCCTAGCTAAGGGTTTCATATTTTTGAGTTGTAAAAACTATATAAACTCATTAAGACATTGTAATAAGGGTTTAATTTTTTGCAATAGAATGCTAATACATTGGGTGTTGCAATGGTGGTGTGATTTCTCCGCTATCTTTGAAAATTTAAGAATTTATTTTCAATTTCAAGAGCCAAATGGGTGTTTTATGGTGAAATTTCTTGCGATTAATTAGTTGGTGTTAACTGTGATCTCTTTTACTTGTGTTGAATCAATGATGATGATCTAAATTATTTGTGCTTGAAGAATAATTTGTCTTACATGTGTGCATGTTTGGTATAATTTTGTGATTTTGATGAATTCTGAAAATCATTATTTTGTGAAGTTTCCTTGAAGATTACATCTGCATAACATGAATTGTGAGTTATCTAATTTTTTAGTTGATCAAATCCATTATTGGATATGAAAGTTGAATTCATCATGGTTCATGTCCTTTAGTTTTCATTTCAATAATTTTCTTCAAAATTCTCATTGCTCTCATCTTTTGATTTTTTTGGAAAATCATGGTTAGAATCTAGTTATCATCATAGAAGTTAAAAAATAGTTAGAATTCGATTACATGCACATTTACATTCTCATAAATCTGAAAATGAAAAAAAGTTATCAAGTCGTTTGTTTCCAGCTTTGACATTTACGAACCAACAAAGACCTCCTTGTGAAATCACATAATCTTCAACAAAACTTCAACGTGGTTGTGACCTGACCATAGAGAACCTTGGGAGTGATTTCATCTTTCTTTAAAGAGAGGCATTTAGATCACATATCCTTACTATTATATCATGTAAAAATAAAGCTCAAAAGTTTTGTTGAGTTTGACAGTGTTGTGTAGATCAATTTCATTATTAGGATAATTTCTCTTTATCTATTGTGAAGAGTTGTATGCATCTTCTCCCTAGGATGATGAGTCTTGGGTGAAAAATTTATTTATAGTATCTTGCTACTTTGGTAACGAGCCTCTCTTTACAAGTCCAAAGTAGTGAGATCCTATCTATCTTTAGTATTGTATTGGCAGTGAGCCTCTGGTTGTAAGTATGGAGTAGTGAGTTCCTACTATCTTTTTAATCATACTATATGCATTAATGAATTATCTTTGTGGGAAAGTGCTCACTATGGTTTTTCCTAGTTTGGGTTTTCTACGTAGAAAATCTTGGTGTTCAGCTGTTATTATTTCAGTTCATTTTTTAGTTAATAAGTTGTGTGGCAGATAATATTGATGGTTGATTTAATAAGGGTTTTAGTTTATGTTGATTCACTCCCCTCTTATCATTCGGTGTGTGTTAAACAATTGGTATCAAAGATGATTCCTCTTGAAGAAGCTTAACCACTTGAGGTAGATCCAGGATGGCACATAACTTAAACTTGCAGGCTTTGGTATTTGATGACATTAATTTTCCTTATTGGAAGGACAAGATGGAAGCATATTTGGAAACATTGCAAAATAGTATTTTGGAGGTTATTCAAATTTTTTTCTATTCTCCTTTTGGAAGACCTTTGATTACTGATGAAGAAAAAAAAGAAGCTAATGTGAAAGCAAGAGCAATTATTTTTAATAGTTTATGTGACACAACATTTGGGAGGGTGAAATGTTTAAAAGGTTCTTAAGAGATATGGGATAAGTTGGTCTTGGTATATGAAGGATATTTAAAGACAAAACAAGAAAGACTAATGAATCTAAAACATAAGTATAAGTTCTTAGGAAAGGAAGAAGATGAGGGTGTTGAAAGCTACATATACAGAGTCACAAATGTTGCTGATGGAGTCAAAGCTGCTAGTGGACATCTAGAAGACACATATGTTATACTTAAGTTCTTATTAAACCTAAAAAAGGATTTTATACCAATGAAATGTTCAATAAGGGAAATAAATGATCTAAGTTTGTATACAATTGATCAACCTATTGGTTCACTTTCTACATTTGAGATTGCAAAATTTGAAAGGAGAGAGAGAGAGAGAGAGAGAGAGAGAGAGAGAGGATGTTGAAGTGAGGCACATTCTTAAGTGATTTAATTGTGGAAGGATAAGACATTTTTATAATGATTGGAAGTATAAGGAATATCATAATGAATCAAAAGATTATGATATAAAAGGAAATAAAAAGAAAGGTGATTTCAACAAGAAAATAAATTTCAAAGGAAAGGGTAAAAATAGATTATGTTCCATAGAGGAATACTTATTTGAATATGAGGATACCAATGAAATAATTGAGGAATCTGTGTTTCTAGATATTTCACAAAAGAAAGAGGAGATCACATTACATGATATAGTTATTGTTCGTGCATGGATTATAGATTCTGGATGTTCAAATTATATGATAGGAGACAAGAGAATATTTATCAAGTTTGAAGAATGTGAGGGTGGAGCAATAGAATTTGTAGGAGAAGGAAGTACAAAAATAAAAGGTGTTGGAACCATTTTAATTGATGGTAAGAATAGAAATCATGATGTTTATTATGTTGATGTATTGAAACATAACCTGATAAGTGTTAGTCAAAAACATAAGAAATATTATGAAGTTATGTTCAAAAGTGGTGGTTTTCTTATCAAAACTGGTGAAGGAGAAACCTTTTTTTTCTTTTTTTATAGGCCATGTTTGGCATGTTTTGATTTCCCTAAGGTCACATTGACCAAGTTGTGGAATCCACTAGGGATTTGGAGTCTATCTAGGTCCTAGGTTCTCATTGTGAGACTATGGTATGATGGTCTCTTGCTTAGTAAATGGAGGTAGATGATGTCAGGATGAGGTCACAAGGTTTAGAGTGTGTGAAGAATCCATTTTAGAGTTAAGATGGGGTCTATAACTCCATAGGACCTTCCTAATGTCCCTAGGAAGCAAGATTTGAAAAGTTGCTGAATTTGTTGTAAAAGTTGCTTAGCAACTTTTGCAACTTTTAAAAGTTGCTCGGTGCAAGTTCATCTTAAGGCCCTAATCATCTTGAGAGGAATATAAAAATCCCCTAAACCTATTTTATGGTTATATAAGTGAACCTTGGACCAAATCCCGAGGTTGGTCATTCTATTGTATGGAAAACAATTTTTGGAAGTGTGCAAAGTGTTTAGATTTGTAAGAAGTTCAATAAACAGTAAATTCAAGAGAGTTTCCATGAGTTATATTTTGATCAATGGTAGAGATTAGATGTTTGTGTGTGTGTTTAATTTCAATTTTTTCAATTATTTTAGTCTTTCTTATTCATTTCTTTGTTATATTTTAAATCTTTGCATTATCTCTTCTCACTGGTTCATACTAGGAGAGTTATAGACATGGGGATCTAACTCACTATCCCACTGTTCATTCTATATGGCCTTTTGGGGATAGTGAATAGAATCCATGAGTGTACCATATGAAGAAGGAGGGGCCCTATAAATTATGATAAGAAATTTTACAGTCAAGCCCTAGGTGAGCCATGGTGAGCCTGACTAGGAAGGATTGAGCCAAGAAGAAGGATAAGTTGCAGAGATGAAATGGGAAATGGTGATTGGTGATTAGAGACCTTAGAAATGGTCATTAGAAAGATATGTATGCAAGGAAAAGGTGTGATCAATCCATTTGATCACCAAAAAGCAAAGGACACTTCATGCAATCAGAAAAAGCCTTAGACCCTACAAAAATCACCTATTTCTAGTTAGGAGATTGTACGGCCTAGAGGAACCCTAAAACCTTAAAAATCCTTGAGAGGTTGGCCAATGTTTCCAAAATACACAATTATTTTACATGGTCATTTGGAAGAAAATAGGTGAAAGACCCTATTTTCTCAGAGAAGGAGGCCTAATTGGGGCTCTCTCTTGTAGCCCTAAATAAAGAAGGAAGTGTTGGACTACAACTGATTTGGAATCTGATTGAAGAATCCATGATGAAAGATCACTGAGGAGTTGCTGATTAGATATGTAATATGATTAAATCAGTATTATGTTGTCATTGATGTCAACTAGTTTGACAACACTTATCTTGTAAGTTACTATACCGAGACTTCTGAAGAAAGGTGAAAGAGATGAAGAATAGAGAAATCTACATGGGGAAAGATGTACATGATAGATGAGGATAAGGAAAACATTGAGTAACTTGTTGATGAGTCTATGACTAGATGATATTGACTTTATTATGTTGCATTCATCTATGATGAAGTATAGAGCTGAAAGACACAAAGCAGTGTTGTTGGTAAATGAAGCATTTCTAGTATACACCGACATAGTGTAGTATATACCGATCAAAGTATTAACCAAGCAATGTTCACCGACACATTTCTTTGTTAACTGAGAAGAACAAAATGAACAAAATGATTAGTTTAGTTGATAGGATTGATGAGCTGTAAAGTACCTCGATTTCAATGATAATAGATAATGTTTGTTATGAAGATCGATGACTAACAAAATTAAAGGAAGATCTAATGGAACATATTGAAATGTGTTATTGATACATTAGCCGAGAAATTTTGGAGTGAAAAAATCTATGAATGTGGTTAAGCAGCAAAATCTGATGGAGGAGAAGAAAATGATTTACTCATCTATATAAGAGACTAGAATTTCATTATGGAATGATACTGGAAGAAGTAAAAACTGTAGGAATATCATGTGAACAAGGTTTTCATGCATTCTGATCATACTGGTTAAGTAAGAACTAAGCTGCAAAACAATTATCAAGCTATAGAGAGAAATTACCAATGGACAATAAGTTAATATAGTATTGAATCTGAAGTGAAATATTGATCAGAAGGATTTGTATGGACTGAATATTGATCTGTAATCTACAATTGAAGTTGTATTAAAGTAGATCATTTACTGTTACATATTTAACCATTGTATACAGTCAAAATATCTTAACCAAGTGGACTCTAAAAGTCTTATGATGTATCATTCATAGAATGAACATTGCTATCCTGTCAACCCCATAGTGAATGCTGGTTGGATGATAACTTCTAGTCTAAAATCCTCTAACAAGGTCACACTTGACAGTGTGTTTGTAAACCTTTAACAGGGTTGGGTCTTAACTGACCTCACTTCAGAAGAGTGAAAATTTTTGGGTTGCTGGTCCCAGGTGGTTTTTCCCTTTACATGGTTTCCATGTTAAATCTCTTGTGTTATGTGTTGATTGTGATATTTGTTTGTTATCATACTTTACATGTTACATGTTAGATTTGATCGGTAACTGTTATAGTATTAGACTGGTAATCAGTAAAAGCATAGATAGTGAAAGTAATTATTGTTTACTGAGGAGCAGAAATAGAAGAAGTTGTTTTGAATTATACATTTTGTTTTGGGACACTAGATAACTGATTCAACCCCCTCTCAGGTATTCTAACAGGAAGTGTGAGATCGGTAAGTGAGATTGATGAAGTGAGAGTTGAAACACATCAAATGGAACCACATAAGAAATTTTCCAACACCTCCTCATCTATGCAAATTCTTATGTTCATTTGGAGGTGATGAGCACTTATCCTAGTTTAAAGGTCAGTGTATGCATGGAAGGAGTGAGCATCAAGAATCATGCTTTGTCTTGGTTGGGGTTGCAGACTAGGGGATTGGAACTTTGAAGGAGTCCTATAGGTCATTTGTGTCAATTGAGACACTGAGGGGTCACTAGGTGGACCTAGACAAGGGCTAGTGATTAGCTCTCTGAACCTCCCTATCAAAAAGGAAACAAACTAGTAAAAAGGTTGCAAAAGGCTTTAGGACAACTAGGAATATCTATTATATTGAAGAAAAATGTGATAATCTATGTTTTCTAACTCAATGCAATGGAAGTTGGGGAGATGAAGTTGAGATGGAACTCAATCAAAGAAAATTGGATTCTACATTACTAAAGAGCAGTGAGGAAATAAATTATGAATCAAAAAAACCGATGGAAGACAAATGGGTTTTGGTAGACCAAACATAGGAAGAATTCAAAAAGGATATGATAGAATGGAAGCAGGTGGAAGATAAAAATGATTTGGTATACTATAAGTAGGTGGAAGAAGAAAAGGATCTGGTAGATCAAAAGCAGTTGAAATACAAAAATAATTTTGTAGATCATATGCAAGAAAAGAACAAAAGGGGTGAATTAGAGACCTCCTCCTATTCATTCCCAATATTCATCTTTTAACAAAGTTTGTTTTTCTTGCAATAAAATAGGGCACAAAGATAGTGAATGTAGAAATAAGAAGAAAGGTTATGTCTTTAATGAAATATGCTATCATTGCAATAAGTTTGGACATAAGGATTTTTAGTGTGGAAGTAGAATAGATATGAATACTTTTTTTAAAAATTGCAATGGATATTGTTATGGTTGTAATAGATATGGAAACAAAATGGTATATTATAGAATAGATAGAAATACTAGAATTAATGGATCTACAAGAATGAAAAATAATGGTTTGTTTTTCTATAGCTGCAATATGATAGGGCATATTGCTAGGGTTTGTAAGAATATGTAAGGAAGTTAAGTAGCAAAACAACTTCCTACACTAATCTTGAGGAGAGGATAGTGTAAAAATTTAATTAAATCTTTTCAATAGTTATAGAACCTCAAAAGTAATTAAAAAAAGGATAAATAACGTGCATACCACAACACAGATTTATGTGGGGAAATCCATTTCAGGAGAAAATCCCCACACTCAAAAGAAGCCCAATATATTATTCAACAATAAAAATAAAATTACAATATACTTGCAAAGAAAGCTTCTTTTAGGAGTATCAATGACCTGAGGTCTAGAGGTATCTAGAAAGCTATAAAAATCTTACATAAACCCTCCATCTCATGTACCTACTATATAGGAGATATAATACAAGAAAATGTCAAATGATATTACAAAACCATGGGCTAAAACCACCCCAAAATGAGGTAACCACCTTATCTCCAATCAAAGATTTCCTATGATGTGTCAACACACACACCAATACATGTAAGTCCCTTTTACAACTCATTTACATGTTCAACATGTTGAAAGCTATAATTGAAACAATTATTGTATTGTCATTCATGTCAAACCTTAACTGGTAAGATAGCTTCTATCTAGGAGAGTACCATATCTATTGATTGATTAAGAGGATTAGGGCAAGGAGATAACAAGAGAACCTAAGGAAAGGTTGAGTTATTTGATACTTCAATGGGTACTTGATTAGTTGGCACATTGATAAGATAATGTATTGTTTATCTAAGTAAGAAGAAAGACTGAAGAAGTAGGCTTAACTGAGGAAAAGTGAAGAAATATAGTTTAAGTTGAGTGATGTTAGTGTCGATCAAGTGCCAGTATATGCTGAGAAAATTTAGTGTTGACCGAACATCAGTATAAGCTGAGCGACAAGAAATTACCAAGCAAAGACAATTTTAGCTGAGGAAGATAGTTTATAGAGATGACCGAGATGTACAGCGATGACCGAGGTGATGAACACAGTATTGACCGAGTGTCAGTAATTTACATTTGGAGAAAGAATTGAGATTCCCAGCTGACTTAGTTGAATTCTTGGGATATGTAAATCATGTTGACTTTATTAATTTATTAGATGGAGTATTTAATGCATGGTAAATCATTTTATTATGAGTTCAATGAGAAGTTTGAAGATGTATCTACAAGGATGAAGAAATTAAATGATGGAAGGATTTGATGAATCTAACCTAAACCTAAGATCTACGGAGGAGATTAAGTGGAAAAAGATGGATCTACCTAATCAAAGAGGTATAAAGGGAAACCTAATTGTGAGGTTAAAGAGAGGAGCTGAAGTTGTTGATGTTATTGTCTGATAAGTCTAAGTAGAAGGCTGAAGGTGAAATTGTGAAGGAGTTGATCAGAGTTGTGATTTCTTGAAGTGAATTCCAAGAAGATCAATGATGGAGATGGAAATGGAGCTCAGTTAGTAAATCAATATATATGTGTGAAGTGGATCTGTATTTGCAAAGTGAGTTGTATATTTTTTAGATCAGAAACTACTGTTACTTTCTAACCATTGTATCAATCTAAATATTTTAATCAAGGTTGACCTAACAGTCATTGTATAAATCCTTTAATCAAGGTGGCATTCTAATGGAATGTACTTAAATCCTTTAACCATGTCACTTTTGACAGAGTGTTTAAATCCTTTAATAGGGTCACACCTAGCAGTGTGTTTGTAAACCTTTAATAGGGTTGGTTTTCACAGAGCTCACTTCAGAAGAATGAAATATCAATAGCATGTTACAAAGTGGTTTTTCCCAAGTTGGGTTTCCACTATAAATCCTAGTGTTACACTTGTGTGAATGTTGTTATATTCTACAAGTTAATTACTTTTGGATAGTGGACTGCATGTTATATGTATCTGATATATACTTTAGAGACTGAGTTGTGTTGGTGATTAGATCTGAGATTATTGAAGTGCTAGAAAGTTCAATTGGTACATCTGGACCCGAGAAAAACTAATTCATCCACCTCTCCATTGTTCTAAATAATTATAAAAATTGGTATCAAAGCTGTTGGTGCTTATAGTGAAAATTTTAAATGTACTTGAAGCTAATGATCAAGATATATAAAAAGGAGGTACCGAAGTTGAACAAAGAGAACTTCCCTACATGGAAAAGTTTGATGAAATTGCTTCTAGCTGGTATTTGTGATTTGATGAAGTATTATGTGGAATATGACTATGTTATACTTGCTACACCTTTGATTGTCGAGGAGATGAAAGAAAAAAAAGAACATAATCAAGCAATGTTGGAGATTGCATCTACCTTAAGCTATCCTAAATTTGAAGATATCAAGACTACACTACTGCAAAGAAAATGTGGGATACTCTTTCTACTATCTATGGTGGTGATATAAATTTACTAAGAGAAAAAGATGAAAGCTTGAGAGGTAAGTTTGATGAAATGAAAATGAAAGAAGGTGAAAATATTGGTTAGTATCGTGGTAGAATTACAAAGATAGTGAATTCTATTAGAGGAGTTGATGAGATCATTGATGATGAGACTGTTACTGGTAAGGTATTGAGAACTTTTCTTCCTATCAATGCTATTAGAATTTTTGCAATTCAAGAATCAAGATGTAACCTTGGTAATGTTCTAACTCTGGAAAGTCTTGTTGGTAAGCTTACTGATTTTGAGCTATCTAACTATGATAACTACACTGTTCCTAATGTTGAATCTGTATTCAAGTCACAAATGGTTTTGCATAGGTCTAAGAGAAAAAGAAAAATGTGTTAAAAGTGATAGTGACACTTCTGATGAGGAACTAGATGACCTTGAGGCACTCATGGCTAGAAGATTAAAAAGAGGAAAAGGGAAATATAAAGGTAAACTTCCTATAATCTATTTTTCATGTAACAAAGTTGGCCATATTGCAGCAAGATGTCTTGACAGGACTGACAAAGATGAGAGAAGGGAAAGAAAGTACAAGGGTAAGAAAAATGACAGAGATCACTGAAGGTACAAAGAATACAAGGAAAAAGGTAAGAAATCCTGTTATATTGTTGAAGAGGAAATTGACAGTGATACTAGTGAATCTGATTAATGTGATATTGAAGTAGTTTATGTTGCTATGAAAGATGATTCTGATTCTGATGAGAAAATTGAACTTATTTCTTATGTGAGTAAAGGTGATAAATGGATTATTGATAGTGGTTACTCACATCACATGAGTGGTGATAAAAGTAAATTTGAAACCCTAGATCATTACAAAGGTAGAAATGTTAAGTTTGGTAATGATGCACCATGTCCCGTGAGAGGTAAAGGATCAATTAAGCTGACTGATAAGATTACATGTGAAAATGCTTATTAGGTTGAAGGTCTTAACTATAATTTTCTAAGTATTGCATAGTTGAATAATACTGGTTACCGAGTGGAGTTTCATCACAAAAAGGCTAAAATATTTGATGCCACTGGTGAACTAATTGGAAGTGGAGAACAGACAAGAGGTAACTTGTTCTATCTAGAGCTATCTAAAGAAACATGGTTGTTTGCAAAATTTGATGATGTATGGTTATGGCATAAGAGGTTGTTTCATGTGAACTTTGACAATCTAGTAAATATTAGTAAAAAGAAGAAAGTTAGAGGTTTTCCCAAATTGAAGAAACCTGATAATGTGATGTGTAAACAATGTCAATTGGGAAAAATGACAAAGTCTAGTTTTAAGAGCAAGACATATACTTCTGAAAATATTTTGGAATTGGTTCATATTGACCTTTGTGGACCTATGGGTGTACAAAGTTATTGTGGTGATAATTAATTTATTCTATTTATTGATGAGTATACTAGGATGATGACTGTAATGTTTTTGAAAGAAAAATCCGATGCATTTCAATTGTTTAAGTGGTAGTTAGAAAAAGTTGAAAAAGAAATAGGTAGAAGCCTGAAATGTTTGAGATCTAATCGAGGTGGAGAGTTTATACCAAATGAGTTCAATCTATTCTGCAACAATAGAGGAATCAAGAGATAGATGTTTGCACTGAGAACACCTCCACAGAATGGCATAGCAAAGAGAAGAAAAATGTCAATTATGGATTGTGCAAGAACATTGATGATTGAGAAGAATGTTGCACAAAAATACTGGAGAGAAGCTGTAAGTATAACTATTTATACCTTAAACTAAGTACAAATCAAGAAAGGTACAAATGCTACACCTTATGAGTTATGACATGGATATGCACCTAATGTGAAGTATTTTAGAATTTTTGGGAGTAAATGCTATATCCTGAAAGACAATAGGAATGGAAAATTTGATACAAAAAGTGATGAAGGCATATTCCTAGGTTATTCCACTAAGAGAAAAGCTTATAAGTGTTTGAATTCTAACACTAAGAAAGTTGTGGAAAGTGCAAATGTTAGAGTTGATGAATATGTAGAAAATAATGAACTAGAAGGCAAACACGAACCTAAAGATTACATATCTTTTGTGTACATGGAAGAAGGAGAGGCAAGTAACACACTTGAAATAGATGCAGAGTCACGGGTAAGCAATGTCAAGCATTAGGAGGATGTTGCCAAGCAATCAGAAGATGAAGTTGATAATTTGCATGATGAGCTTGAAAATCAAGAAGAAAAGAAATCTAAACCTACATTAGCATATTATGTAAGAAGACATCATAAGCCTGAGAAAATCAATAGAGATAAAGAATCTGGAGTCTTGAAAAGAAGTAAGTTGAAAGACCCTACATGTTTACTATGTGAGTTTGAGCCTAAGACAGTAAAATATGCTTTAGAGAATGATGATTGTATACAAGATATGAATGAAGAGATTGATTAGATAAAAAATAATGATACCTGGACTCTGGTGCCGAGACTAGAAGATAAGAATGTTATTGGAAAAAAATGGGTATTTGAAAACAAGCTGAATGAACATGGACAAGTCACAAGGAAAAAGGCAAGATTGGTATACAAGGGTTACACACAAGAATAAGGGATAGACTATGGGGAAAAATTTTCCCCTGTAGTAAGATTAGGAGTAAGGACTCTACTTGCATATGCTGCATATAAAGATTTCAAAGTATATCAGATGGATGTCAAATCTGCATTTCTGAATGGTATATTAGAAGAATTATACATTGAAAAACTTGAAGGATTTGTTGACCTAAGCAAGAAAAATATGGTTTGCAAATTGAACAAGGCACTGTATGGATTGAAGCAAGCTCCAAGAGCATGGTATGAAAGACTGCACAATTATTTGATAAAGATTGGATTTGCAAGAAAAAATGACAACAACAATTTGTATATGAAAACTGAAGAAGGTAAAGGGATTTTGTTAGCTGAAATATTTGTTGATGATATCATATTTGGAGGACAATATGTCCTATGTCAAAAATTTTCAAATGAGATGCAAACTAAGTTTGAAATGTCTATGTTTGGTAAAATAAAATTCTTTGTTGGATTACAAGTTTATTAGATGGAGAAAAGTATCTTTATCACTCAATCTAATTATGTTAAAGAGATACTAAAAACTTTTGGTATGGAGGATTCCAGACCAGTAAGTACTCCTATGGCTAATGGACGTAAACTATAAAAAACTAATGATGCTACTGAAGTGAATCAAACCCTGTATAGATCTATGATTGGAAAGCTACAATTTGTTGTCCATAGCAGACCAGATATAGTCCTAGCAGTTGGGATTGCATCAAGATTTTCTACCAATCCTAAGGAAAATCATATGATGGCAGTGAAGAGAATTGAGATATCTGAAAGGGACAGAGGATTATGGATTATACTACAAGAAGAATGAGAAATTTTAACTAAGAGTCTATAGTGATGCAGATTGGGCTGGAAATGTTGATGATAGAAAAAGTACAAGTGGTGGAGCATTCTTTCTAGGAAAGAGATTAGTCTCCTAGACAAGCAAGAAAAAAAATTGCATTTTCCAATCTACAACAAAAGTTGAGTATGTAGCAGTTGCAGTGAAATGTTCAAATTTGGTATGGATCAAGCAATTGTTGAAAGGAATGAAAGAGGAAATCACTGAGCTGATTGTTATTTTCTATGATAACACAGGTGCTATCAATATATCAAATAATCTAGTAATGCACATAAAGATGAAGCATATTGCTATCAAGTATCATTACTTGAGAGAGCTAGTACAAGATAAAGAAGTGAGAATGGAATATGTGAATACAAAAGAACAACTAGCAGACATATTCACAAAAGCTTTACCTAAGGATTCTCATGAATATCTTAGAGGTAAAATAGGGGTGATTCCCCTAACTAAGGTTACCTAGTCAACTAGAGCACTGCATCAAATGTGCTACACAGAATATTTGACAAATTGGTGCAGAAAAGGTCACACTTTAGGAGTTTCCTAGAGTTGTGAGAATTACAAATAAGATGATGATCAGTCATAAGAAAGATGATTGAGGGAGAAATACAATATACTGATTTGACAAGAAGACATCTACATGTGGAAGATGTAAGTACTTCTTTAGCATTTTTGTCAAAGAGGGAGAGATTCAGAAGAAAACACCAAGGATTCATTGAACCTGAGGGAGAGATTCAAAGACAATTGGTTGACTGGAAAGATTTAGAGGGAGTAACTATGTATACAGTCAAGCAAGGCTAAGATGTTATGAATCAAAATGAAGCTAAGGATATTACACAAATCTGATGCATAGACAAAGTTTTTTGGATTGTTTGGTAAATCATGTGTTATTCATGTGGTGTTGCCATCAATGCCAAAGAGGGAGATTGTTGGAAACTGCAATTGAAACAATTGTTGTATTGTCATTGATGTCAAACCTTAACTAGTAAGATAGTTGCTATCTAGGAGAGTACCATATCTATTGATTGATGAAGAGGATTAGGGCAAGGAGATAACAAGAGAACCTAAGGAAAGGTTGAGTTATTTGATACTTCAATCGGTACTAATTAGTTGGCACATTGATAAGATAATGTATGGTTTATCTAAGTAAGAAGAAAGACTGAAGAAGTAGGCTTAACCGAGCAAAAGTGAAGAAATATAGTTTAAGCTGAGTGATGTTAGTGTCGACTGAGCGCCAGTATATGCCTAGAAAATTTAGTGTTGACAGAACATTAGTATAAGCCAAGCGACATGAAATTACAGAGAAAAGACAGTGTTAGCTAAGGAAGATAGTTTGTAGAGATGACCGAGATGTACAGTGATGACCGAGGTGATGAGCACAGTATTGACCAAGTGTCAGTAATTTACATTTGGAGAAATAATTGAGATTCCCAGCCGACTCAGTTGAATTCTTGGGTTATTTAAATCATGTTGACTTTATTAATTTATTGTATGGGGTATTTAATGTATGGTAAATAATTTTATTATGAATTCAATGAGAAGTTTGAAGACGTATCTTGAAGGAAGGATGAAGAACTTAAATGATGGAAGGATTCGACAAATCTGACCTAAACCTAAGATCTACAGAGGAGATTAAGTGGAAAAAGATGGATCTACCTAATTGAAGAGTTATAAAGGAAAACCTAATTGTGAGGTTAAAGAGAGGAGCTAAAGTTGTTGATGTTATTGACTGATAAGTCTAAGCAGAAGGTTGAAGGTGAAATTATGAAGGAGTTGATCAGAGTTGTGATTGCTTGAAGCAAATTCCAAGCAGGTCAATGATGGAGATGGAAATGGAGCTTAGTTAGTAAATCAATATATATGTGCGAAGTGGATCTGTATTTGCAAAGTGAGTTGTATGTTTTTAGATCAGAAACTACTATTACTTTCTAACCATTGTATCAGTCTAAATCTTTTAATCAAGGTTGACCTAATAGTAATTGTATAAATCCTTTAATCAAGGTGGCATTCTAATAGAATGTACTTAAATCCTTTAACCATGTCACTTTTGACAAAGTGTTTAAATCCTTTAACAGGATCACACCTAGCAGTGTGTTTGTAAACCTTTAACAGGGTTGGCTTTTCACAGAGCTCACTTCAAAAGAGTGAAATATCAGTAGCATGTTACAAAGTGGTTTTTCCCAAGTTGAGTTTCCACTATAAATCCTAGTGTTATACTTATGTGAATGTTTTGATGTGAATGTTGTTATATTCTACAAGTTAAGTAATTTTGGACAATGGACTGCATGTTATATGTTTCTGATATATACTTTAGAGACTAAGTTGTGTTGGTGATTAGATATGAGATTGTTGAAGTGCTAGAAAGTTCAATTGGTACATGTAGACCTAAGAACAACTAACTCACCCCCCTCTCTGTTGTTCTAAATAATTCTAACACAACACATTTAACATTTCCTATTTTAGGAGAATCAACTTTCAGAGGCTTTAACGTTTGAACCTTGTACCCAATTTTCAATTATAACTACTTTTTTGAAACCTCTCAAAGCACTCTACAACTTGGATGATGTAGTTGTTGGTCTATGGTGATTGATCAAGGAAGTACTCTACACTTTCCATTTATCCTTGCTAGGGAAATTTTTTTTCGGGCTATTTTTGGGTTGACATGTTGCAATCGATTCTAACCCTAAAGAGGAAAAAATCTTGTATAAAAATGGCTTAGGGTTAGGAATTTCATTATGTATGTTTTTAGTAGATTCTTGTGGCAATATTGAGCTATGAGGGATTCCAGATTGTTGATGCATGAGCATCTTGGGGAAGTTAGCAATCTTGCATGTTGGAGTGTTTTGTCTTGGTGTTTCTCAGTTGCAGTGTTGGCCGAGGAGCTTAGTTACTTTTGGTGCTCGGTCAACATGTGATTGACTATGCCTGGCTTGCTTGGTTATTTTGCTGACACTTGGTAGTTTGGGCTTGCTGACTATTGTTCTTGAGGATTTGTTGGACCAAATTGATGCTTTTAATTTGTGTAGCGTGTGTTGCATTACCTAGGTAGATCTGGAGGCTGACATGGAGAATTATTTAATTATCAGGCTATTTGAGAGCCGACTGATGTTGCATTTAATATTTGTTTGTTTTAGGAAGCCAATTGGGTTATGATTTATTTCTTTCTTCCAGTTGACTTGTGGCTAAAGTAGTATATAAGGAGATCTGGGGTAGAGTTGAAGAGGTGGGGTAGTGAACTGGAGATTCAAGTTAGGAGTCTGAAGTTGCGAATTTGTGACCAAAGCTAGTGGCTGAGTCTTAGGAAGAAGAAGATTGCTTGGTGGCTTGCGAGAACAAGTTTAGATCTTGTTGGATGTTTATACCAGATTGGTGTAGCCTGTTATTATAGATCTGTCTAGCTAGGGTTAGGGTTTGAATTGGATCTTGAGGGATCTTGTAGAACTACTACTTGCTTTGTAATTGGCCATAACCGAGAAGGCCTTACACCCTACCACATTGCACGTAATCAGTTATTTTATGAATAAAGAATTCAATTTGTTATCAGATCTTGCTTTGTTGTTGGATTCCATTGTGTGGTTGTTTAGCTGGGGGCTTGGACATATCCTTTGGTAATTCTCTTGGCCTTGCACTACGTCAATTGTAATCAGGTTGTAATCACTAGATAATAAGAATATTGGGCTCATTGTTGTATGCACCCTAAAATGGTCACCTAGACTATGGGCCCCCATTCTTCAATTTATTAAATGACAGAATCAATTTAACAATTTCCTGAATCAATGCCTTGCAATATTTTCAATTCAAATCAATTTCCTTGATCAAATTGTAATTAATTCAATTATTTCAATATTTCCTAAGGTTTGATCATTTATCCTAAGTCTCATTTAATTAAAATAACATGCTCCCTTTTAATTAAATAAAAATCCTTTTTTAAATAAATAAAAATATCTTTTAATTAAATAAATTAAATCACTTTGCTAAAAATAATAAAATAAAAATAAAAATAAAACTGCACTTTCCAATGAGATAGAATCTTTTGACTTTTTGAAAAAGGTTTTTGCCTCTTTATCTCAACCACTCTTTATTTTACCTCTTGATCATGCCTATTGATTTTGCCTCTTGAGAATCTTGAGCACATGGATCAACCAAGATTTAATCTCCACCATTGCTCATTCTTTTTGCCTCTTAATCTTGACTTTCCATTCATTTCAAAAGATTATTTATAAGGATCCCTCTCCTTCTCATTTGAGGGATCAAGATTTTATGCTATTGTTATGCTGCAGGTTTGGAGAGTGATTTTGGAGGAAAATTTGAGCACTTGAGCTTGAACATTGCAAGTTCTCTTTTCTTGTCTTCTTCTCTCATGCCTCCATGACAATCTATTTAGATTAATTTTTCACTTGCATGTTAGATTAGATCCATATTTCATTTTATAGAATAGTCTTGCATGCATATTTACTTTCATAGATTAGTTTTCTTTCATACATTGTTATCCTATAAAATAGCTTTCATTTTCATTTGCATGCATATTTGATGATTATGGAGACTAGCACTCTTGTTTTTCCTCTTTGAATCTCTCATTTTATGGTGTAATTGCATGGGCACAAAATAGGCCTAAACTGAGGGCCTCCATTATAAACCCTTGCACTCCATGAATAGAGAGCTATTAGTCGCCATTTGAGACCTCATTCTTGAGAAATCTTGGATACAATGACTCATAGAAGTGTGTCAACATTTTCGCACACATTTTTGGTGCCCACCGTGGGGCTGATGCTCTTGATTTTCCTTCATTTTATTCAGATTTTCAGATTTTATAATCTTTACATGGTTATTTTATTGAAGTTCTTCAAGCCTAACCCTTGTGCAGATTTGTTTGAAGACAAAAACCTAGGATTTTTTAAAATATTTGATCATATCTTTTAAACGGTTGAGAGTTTGGGTTTGAATTATTTTTTGTAGGTGGGGGATCATCACAGTATGTCTCAGTTTGAAGCTTAGATTTTTCTGATCATTTTCTTGTGAGTTATGATTTTCAATGAAAATTCATTTCTAGTTGTAAATCTCCGTATTTTTTTGAAAATTTTTACATTTTTGGAAAGGTCTGAGAATTTTATAGATGGCATGTTCTTTGTGTTTTTTATTGTGATGCACGAATATGGCTCAAAAATTCAATCTTTGAAAACTGGTCTATTTTGATAAATTAGGTCCCTAAGGCAAAAATTAAGGAATTTTTCCAAAAATTTTACATTTTTGGAAAGCTATCTATTTTTTAGTAGGGGTCTATGTTTTTCATTTCTATTTTTGTGGCTGAAATCATATAAAAAAAATCAGATCTTGTTGACTAGGTCAAATGCAAAAAAAATAAAAATTTGTGATGAGTATGCACTTATTTTTCATATGGTTCAATGCATGATATGAGTTGTCATTTGGATTATTTGCTGGTTATTATTGCTCCTAACAATTGATTTTCTGATCTAACCCTAGGGTTTGCATAAGTTGAATATACGTTGCATATCTTGTTTGCTTGTTTGCTTGTCTTTCTTGTTGGAGAGTTTGTGGCTTGCTTGCATAGAAAAGCTCAACAAAAAAAAGAAGAAGGTAAAATCTACTAAGCGCGTTGCTTTGGACTTGAGGTATTTTGTTGCATCTCTATAACATTTGGATTTTGGAAATAAAAATGAATCTCTCACGTGTATAACTTGAGCGTTTCTTGCTTTCATAGATCACACTTCCAAGTTTTTGCTGTAAAGGAAAGGATGAATCTAGATTTGTTTTCTTGCATATATGTTTCACATAGTAATTAGGCCCTATGAACACTATTTGTGGCATTATTGAGAGAGTGGGCTTCATTCTTGTGTCTTACATGTGAAGCTCTTCTTGAAGATAGATCCCCTTGTAGGTAGGGAAGGACTTGCTATTATCTCATGGCTCTACTTGGTTTAGTCTTCAACATTTGATGGTATGTTCTCTCTTGGACCCATTTAGAGAGATCGGTAGTCATTGTTGTTGGCATATAAACCTTGGTTTAGTCTTCAATCTTTGATGGTACATTCTCTCTTGGTCCCGTTTAGATAGATCAGTAGTCATTGTTGTTGGAATACAAACCTTGGTGAGGTGATTTCAACTTAGCGTGTCAATTAATTTGCTTGCTATGTTTTGGTGAGGTGAAGAGGCTAGAGGAGTATGCTATGTTCCTTTTTGGGCACATCAAAAACTTAGAACCCTTGAATCCAAGCTAAGTCCCCATGTGGTCCATATTGTGAGTCTTCCTTATTAGAGAGGGTTAACCATAGTGGACACTCCCTTTATTAGGTAAGCCATGTGGATGGAACCTCAAGCGGTATGATCCATTCCTGTCATGGAGCAACAACCGCTATATAAATGTCCTTATGGATGAAATCTCTATAGGTGTGGTCTCTTGTTAGGCTGTTAGATCTCCTCAGCAACTCCTGATTGATTAAATTCTAAGACTGTGTCAAAACCTTGGTGCACCAGGATTGGATTTTTCCCACTTGAGATTGCAAGAGTTGCAGAGTTGAAGATTACTATGTGTAATAACTCAAAAATGGGCTATAAGTTCATTAATCTTCTATATCGATACATCGAATGAAATCAACATCGAAGTCCTAACCCAAGGCACATCTGAACATTATCGAATCCTAATTGATTATCATAAATTCTGCATCGGGGAATATTCCTAGTAATATTCCTAATTATCATAATTATCTTTGATTTAATGATTATTTGGCAATAAATCTAATTTATCCTAAAGTTTGATTAATTGAATATTCTCAATATTTAATTAATTAGATTTAATTTTGCCACTTAATTATTTAATTGAAGTTAATTCTATTTATTCCTAATTGTATTATTTAATTTTGACAATAAATCCAAAATCCTATGAATAATTGATTAAATTCTTATTTAATTAATTAAAGCAAGTTGTCAATTTTTAATAATATTGTTTTAGAATAAAAGTTTGAAAAATGATTGATTAACCCATAAATCAATTGTTTTATTTTTCAAAATCAGTTAAGTTGGAAATAAATCACTTTATTATTAAATCAATTCATATTAAATCATGCACAATCAGAAAAGCAGATAACTATCAATTATCAATTAAAGCTAAACTCTATTTTGAGTTGAACTCTACTTTTTGCATATTTTTGTGTTATTTAAAAATAACTCAAAAATCAACCTGAGTTATTTGAGTGATTTATGGCTTTCTTCCATGCATCCTCAAAGCCCTGGATTTCTATAAATTAAGGCTTTAGCTCTTCACAAATCATCCACAAGAATTGCATAATCACGCTACCGAATTGGAGATTGAAGAATCATCTTTGCGAATCCAAGCTTTGTGAGATCAATATTGCATAGTTTTTCATATCATATTAGTTTTCATTTGTTAGATCATTTAGCATATCATAGCATATCAATTTTTACATATAATAGATTTCATATCATTTTTCATCTTATTGCATAGAAAAAAAAAGAAAAAAAGATTAATTGCATTCATATTTCATATTAGTTTTGCATTTAAATCCTTCATTTAGGTGTTGTCAAGGTCATTGATCTCGATACAAACTAAGAACATCATACTCGCACCTATTAGAAGGCAGTAAATCGCCTGGTTAGTTTAGCTTTCATTCATTACACGATTTTGATTTTAGCTAAACTCTAATGTTTTACTGAAGTGTCGTGTCTATAGATCAGGTACAAAATTCACACATATTTTTGGCACCCACCGTGGGGCCCTGAAATGGGTTTCCCTTCATTTCTATCAATTTTCTATCTTTTGAGGTTAAGGGTTTCAAGGGTTCTGGTATACTCTCGAGGACGTTATTTTTTGTTTCAATTTTTTTTTATAGCACTTTTTCTATCAAAACTGTCTGTACACTCCAATTTTTAATTTTTGTACGTACAATTGTCATACGAGTTTTGTCAGAAACTCGTATTAGGAGATACCTAGTGTTGTACAAGTTTCTGGACTATCGTCTGGGAGGTAACCCATTGTCGTATGAGTTTTTGGACTTTCGTCTGGGAGGTAACCCACTATCATATGAGTTTATGGACTGTCATCTGGGAGGTAATCCACTATCATATGAGTTTCTGGACTGTCATCTAGGATGTAACCCACTGTCGTACGAGTTTCTAGACTGTTGTTTGGGAGGTAACCCACTGTCGTACGAGTTTTTGGACTGTCTTCTGGGAGGTAACCCACTGTCGTATGAGTTTTTAGACTGTCATCTGGAAGCAGACCCACTGTCGTACGAGTTTTGGCACCAGGTTTTCATTGTTGTTTCATTTTTTAGGGTAGTTTGTCATATTTGGTTTTCAGATTTTGACTAACGGCTAATCTTAACAATTGAAATTCTCTATTTTTGATTGACTCCTGTTGGTTTTAATTGGAAAAAGTGCAAGAATTGCTAAAAATAGGTAAAAATCTACTAAGCATGTTGCGAGGAATTTAGGTAATCTTCTTAGCTGATAAGACTTCGATTTTGGATCTAAAATGAATATCTCATGTGTCTAGCTTGAGTGAATTTTATTGCTTTCCTATCACAGACTTCATTTGGGCTATAAAAATGAAAATAGTTTGCTTTTAGCATCTTTGTTACACATAGTAATTAGGCCACATGAACACTATTTGTGGATCTTGAGAGAGTGGGTTTCCAGCGAAACTCTTCTCAATGAAGGATCCCTTGTAGGTGGGGAGGATACTAAGGGAGTCTCACGTTCCAATAGATCTATGTGTCTTCAACTTTTGATCGAGGCATTCTCTCTCCAAAGAGGTTGATAGATCATAAGAGGTTGACATCATAGATCTTTGTGAGATAATCTTGGTCTTAGTGTGTTGAATTAATCTGTCTACTTTGTTTGGATTAAAAGTGAAAAGGCTAGGGGATTATGCTCTACTTTTTGGATAGTACCAAAAACCCAAATCCTTGAATCTGGAACCAGTCTCCATGTGGTATATTTTGTGAGTCACCTTTAGAGAGGGTTAACCATAGTGGACATTCCCTTAATTGGGTCAACCATGTTGATGGAACCTCAAGCGGTAATAGCCATTTTCACCGTGGTAGTGACAACCGCTATATAAATGTCCGTTGGAAGAAATCTCCACAGGTGTGGTCTCTTGTTGGGCTGTCAGATCTCCCTAGCAAATCCTGAAGATTAAGTTCTCGGACTGTGTCAAAACCCCGGTGTGCTTGGATTGGAGTTCACCCTCTTGGATCATAAAATTTGTAGAGTCAAACCATTACTAAAAACCCTAGCGAGGCCAAATTTTTATTTTCTAGGGTATATGTGTGTTATTGCAAAACATTTTTGGAACATACACAATTAGCGCTTCTAAGGATTAGAATGAATAAAATCACTTGATTGTTCATGCACAAGGTTGCTTTTTCCCTTGTTCATTGTTTTCAAACATGCTTGAAATCACTTGCTTGCTATTTTGTGTGCTTGTTTATCTATCTGGTTATTGAAAATGGACAAATCTGTTACAATCCTCAAATCTGGACATTAAAATTTGCAAACAATCCAAATCTGAAAACTCAAAATTTGCAAAATCTGAAGTAAAATTCTTTTCTGGAGTCATAAGTCATCTCAGGAGGTCAGAAATTCATACTAGTTTCTATCAAGTGTCATTTCATTACTGCCCATCTGTCATATGGTAAAGAACCCAGTGTCGTACGAGTCTTTCTGCTAGTCAAATTCAAAAAGTCAAATCTTGCTAGCAACTGTCATGCGAGTTTTGCAACTGTCATACGATCTTTTCAACTATCATTTCATAGCATACCCACTATCATATGAGCTTTTCAATTGTCATTTCATAGCATACCCACTGTCGTACAAGTTTGTAGAGTGTCGTTTGGGAAAATTTTGAAAGTTGTCAGAAAATTGTCAGAATTGCCAGATACTTAACTTTTTCAGCCTATTTCTAGAATCTGTCAAAAAAATCACTATGTTAGGAATAGAGTAGTAGCTATTGAGAATCCAATCATTATCCTAAAGTGGTCTTTTGAATCTGATCCAGCCTTCTATTTAATCAATTTGAGTCTTTATCATCTTGTGTCAAAACCTTGTCATAACTATCAATCTTCAATCAATCATCAAAATGACTAAGTGTTGTGATATCTTTTCTGCTATCTTTTGGGAACCTACCCATACATCCAGGGCATAGTATCCCTCCTCTAAGTCATATCTATCCTTCAATCAATCAAACCTTGACAAGGTTGCATCATTTGATCATCTTGATTCAATTCATTCTTCAGTTGTCTTCATCTTATTCTTTTGCTTCACACAAGGTTAATGGTGGAAACTAGAGCTTCCTCTCACAAGAAATTTGGGGAAATATCTCATACTCTACCTTTGACTCACGTAGGTCCAACTTTTGAGCAACTCCATGATTCTGGTCTTTACAAAGACGATGGTGCTGGAAACCTTCGATTAAAAATTGGTTACATTCCTCCTTCATCAACTCACGGAGGTACCCAACAAACCCCACATCAATCTATTCCAGGGAGTCCACAAATTCCCACCATGTCTCAAGTAGGGACAAAATTTGGCTCTCAAAGAACTCAATCTCAACATGGTGCAGATTAGAAACCCACACCTGAAGAAATTGCTCAATATCAAAATGATGATAAATTCAAATGAATGATGAAGCATTTCTCGAAAGAAGATAGAGAGGCATACTTTTTACAATTAGCTCATCAAGGAGCTAAGATTCCTCCTAATTTTAATGTCAAAGCTATCATCACACATGAGGAAGACACTCCGATAATGGCCATGATGAAACAAATACATGCTTTACAAGTCAAACTAAATCAACTCAAAAAAGAGAAGGAACCCAAAGATTTCTCCATGGAGGCTCTATGTCCTTTTCCATTTGACAAAGACTTGTAGATGCTACCATTTCCAAAAAGAGTGGAGATGCTAAAGTATGATAAGTATGATGGACACTCAGATCCTCAAGATCATGTCAGAGAATTTTGTACACAATCAATGGAGTTCATGCATGAACCAACCTATCTGATGCATCTCTTCCCTCGATCTTTGGGAGGAGCGGCCATTCAATGGTTCTCTCGATTACCTTCCACTATCAAAACTTTTGAGGAGTTGATCAAATTTTCTTATCAGCAATACTCCTACAATATTCAACATCCAGTCACCATGATTGATATTTGTAATCTCAAGCAATATCCAGGAGAACCATTCCTAACATTTCTCAAGAGATGGAGGAAGAAGTTCTCTCTATATGCCAGACCTATTCCAAAAATAGAAAAACTTGAAATCTTCATCAATAACCTTGTTCTAGAAATCAATTATCCTCTACAAATGCAAGATCATACATCTTTTGACAAGATGGTGGACAATGCTATCAAAATTGAAAAAGTGCTTGCGAAAAAAGGAGAAATCACAAAAAGACAAGTACGAATCTGGATCTAGTTCCAAAGATAAGAACAAAAATTGGAACAAGAACAAATTCATCATCATAGATGGCATTGTTGACACTATCTGTGCCCCATCAAAGGCACTAGCCTAAAACCTAACTCTTGGTTCCCAAGCCATTAAAGCTTCAGAACAAAAGTCATCTGAACCATTTCAAAAGAAGCTAGAATACAAATCTTGGGATAAACAATGAAAGTTCACTCCTCTTGGAGAATCTTTAGAATCAGCTATGAAAACTCTACTGGTTGATAACATCATCACTTTGCCAGTGATCCGACCACTTGATTCTGAGCCTAAGCCAAAATGGTGGAGAGAAAATGAATTTTGTGATTTCCATCGAGGTAAAGGTCACACAACTAATAATTACTTACGGTTGAAACACACCATTCAAGATCTAATCAATAGGGGAGACATCACAGTTGATAATCCTAAGAGCAATAACAATCATACGGCATTCACAGAACCATTTCTGAAACATGGTCAAGTAGTTTCATCTTCTCCACCTAATATGGCAGCAAAAGTCAATTATTCTTACCCTGGAAATAATGCTACCATCAATATGGTTGAACCCTATCTCTGAGAGCATTGCAATGTCATCACAATTGTAAGAAGAGATAGACAAAATCAATCCACCAACGTAGTTACTTGATCACAAGCTTAGGCACATCTGAAAGGACAACTCCCAGATTCATCTAATGTCCCTAAGATACCCTTCAATCTTTCATCTACTTCCAAATAGAAGTCTGCTTCCAAATCTTCCAATCTAAAGGATACAAGGCCTACATCTTATAGAATTGTTCAACAACTCCAACACACTAATGCCAAAATCTCTATGTTTGAGTTGCTTTGAATATCCCCAGCTCACAGAGCCATACTAGAAAAAGCTTTGCTTGGTTCCAATGTTCTTGATGACCTTGATTTAGACAGGTTCCAGACTATGGTTGGACATCTTACATCTCCACAATATATCTCCTTTTCAGAGGAAGATGACAACTCCTTGAGTCACCCACATAATTAGCCTTTGCATATAGAAGTCTTGATCTAGAACCATAGAGTCAAATGTGTGTTGATAGATGGGGGCACTGGCCTAAACATTTTTTCTTACAGCTTGATCACACAATTGGGATTTTTAGAATTGGCTATTGATCCTAGAAAGAAAATAACTATCAAAGCCTATGATGAAAAAGAAAGATCTTCTAAAGGCACCATTGTCTTACCTATCAGAGAAGGTCTAGTTATCAAAGATACCATCTATCAAGTGCTTGATCTACCTTTGGCTTACAACATCCTCCTAGGGAGACCATGGATACATGAAATGAAAACTATTCCTTCTACATACCATCAATGTTTGAAATTTCCCTATGAAGGAGTAGAGGTTACTATCCCCACAGATCTGAATACAACTTGCAATACATTGAAGGAAAGTGTAGATAAGCTTGTGCCTAATAATAGAGAATCTTCCATTGAACCAACTAAAGAAGCATCCACATCTAAAATGGAAGATCTTGTGAAAGGGGTTAATATCAAAGAAAATGGGATGGGAGAATATATTATAGAGCCAGTCTTATCTTTGACATCTCTCCCTATCTCACCTAAGTCTTATGGAAAATCTTTGAAACAGTCCAAGCTCGAACCTAGGGAACCTCTTAAAGCATATAAAAAGAATTTTGTGGCAGAACTAGTATCCAAGAAAGAGTTTGAAGAGGATGAAGCTGTGCTATCACGGCTATACAAAGATGAACCTGAATCCCACAATGTTCAAACTAGTGACTCTACAACACCACAGATCCCTTCTAAGTCATACGGTCTAGGAAATAAATTGATAGCTAAGATGGGATATCCAGGTCAAGGACCTCTAGGAGTCAGAGGAAAAGGTCTTGTGGCACCTATTTCACATATGGGTAGGGAAAATCAGAATACTGTTGGCCTAGGCTTTAAGAAGAAACCCTATCACCTCAAAGGTAATTGTTCTCATGTCATAGAGTAGATCACACTAGGAGAACCTCTTCTTAGGAAAGAAGAAACATAACCATTGGATAGTGATTCAAACAGCTCAAAACTCATCCCCTATGAAAAATTTCCTAAAGAGATCAAAGACCTTCTGGATGATAAAGATGATCCAATCAAAAGAATTAATGTAGTAGAAACACAAGAACCTACTATCAATCAAGAGATAGTTGCAACGCAAGAACCAACTAATCTTGAAAATAATCAAGAAGAAGAAGGTGGTAGTTATTATGAAACTAATTCCCATGAGTATGAATTCAAATTAGAAACTGAGGGTAACCCTTCTTGGGTTATTCACCCTAACTTTACTCATGTTCTAAGATTTTCTAGAGATCCTGAATCAGAAGCTGAATCAAATGACTATGAATGGGGAGCCATTCCAGAACTAGATGAAGATGAGCTTATTACAGAGAAACATGTTGATGTTATTCACCAATATGCACCTATTCCCAATGTAAGTCTAGAGCGAAATGATGAACCTATCGAGTCTGACCCACCTATGGCTGAATTGGACTCCCACAATGACATTGAGCCTATTCATGAATTGAATGTCTTAAGTTATAATATCACCTTTGAACTCAAGCATTGGGTTAGGACCAATGATGATAGATCCATATCCGTAAACACCATCTCCCAATCTTTCCCCACTTTGACTATCCAATATCCAGAACTTATTGATCAAACCTCCACAAATCCAAGCCATGGTATTTATACCTTCCCAAATGACTATGCCCTTGCTTGCTACCTCAATGTAGTTGAGCCTATGAGTACTTCCATCAGTGAACCAAGCATTAGCATGATGGAGTCAGATATCAAATATCTTAGTCAGAAAAATAAGAATAAAAAGAAAAAGAAAAGGAGTTCTGAGGGTGAAAACCACTTTATGGCAGTCTCAGAACCTACAAAAGTGAAAATAAAAGATGTATCTGAAGGTGAAAACCTCTCTGATGTGCCTAAGGATGAGATATTTGATGTCCTTCTGAGTCATTTACATGACAGATCTCTAGTTCTAATTGAGCCAACTCGATCTATCAATTTGGGTAAAACAGAAGAACCACAGTTGATTCATGTAGCACAATCTTTATCAGAAGAAGAGAAGAAAAAATTTACAACATTCCTAATAGAGAAGAAGATCAACTTTGCATGGAAATATTCAGATATGCCAGGATTGGATCCTAAACTTATAATGCATCATTTATCTATAGCTCCAAATGTCAAACCTATTAAAAAAAAGTTGAGAAAGATGCGTCCTCACATTACACTCTTGGTAAAAGCTGAATTAGAGATGCTCCTAAAAGCTGGATTCATCCAATTTATTGACTATGAAGAGTGGATCTCCAATATTGTACCTATTTCTAAACCAGATGGTTCAATTAGAGTGTGTACAGACTTTAGAGATGTGAATAGAGCATGCCCTAAGGATGATTTTCCAGTACCTAACATTGATATGATAGTGGACATGACTACAGATTTTAAGACGTATTCCTTAATGGATGGTTTCTCTAGATATAACCAAATAAAAATTTCTCTAGAGGATCAAGAGAAAACTGCTTTCACATGTGCATGGGGTACCTTCTATTGGAATGTCATGCCATTTGGGCTTAAAAATGTTGGTGCTACATATCAAAGAGCAATGACATCTATTTTTCATGACATGATGCATCGAACTATGGAAGATTATGTTGATAATACTTTAGCAAAATCTATGATTAGAACTAAACATCTAAAGGACTTGAGCATGATCCTAGATAGAATGGAAAAGTTTAGTCTCTGACTAAATCCTAAGAAGTGTGCTTTTGGTGTCACTTCTAGAAAGCTCTTAGGATACATAGTTTCAAAGAAGGGCATTGAAGTTGATCCAGCTAAAGTCAAGGCTATAATAGAAATGAAACCTCCAAATAATATCAGTCAAATGAGAACCTTATAAGGGAGAGTACAATCTATCAGAAGATTCATATCATAGCTTGCTGATATATCAAAACCTTTTACAAAAAACATTACATAAAGGTGTGACCTTTGCATGGAATGAAGAATGTGAGAACAACTTTAACCATATCAAGAAGTATCTATCAAATCTGCCTATCTTGATGCCTCCTATTCATGGGAAGCCATTGATCTTATATGTCTCCACTACAGATACATCACTGGGGGCATTGCTAGCACAGCATGATGAGAACAAAAAGGAAAGAGCTATATACTATATCAGCAGGACATTGGTTGCATATGAGAAGAACTATTCAATGATTGAGAAAGCTTGTCTAGCTATGATCTTTGCATCACAGAAATTGAGACATTACATGTTAGCTCATACCACACAATTGGTAGCTAAGATTGATCCCCTCAAGTACCTACTAAGCAAAGTTGCCCTCACAAGTAGATTAGCTAAATGGGTTATGCTCTTAAGTGAATTTGACATTGAATATGTGGAAAGAAAGGCTATCAAAGGACAAGTTATTGCTAATCAATTAGCGGATGCGCCTATGATTGATAATACACCAATGCAAATGGAATTTCCAGATTCCTCTATCATGACTCTTTCTTCTAGAGAATGGCAGTTATTCTTTGATGGCTCCTATACACAGAATGGATCTGGAGTAGGCATATTGTTCATAACTCCTCAAGGATACTCAATCCCAAAAGCATTAAGATTAAAGTTCCCTTGCACAAACAATATTGCAGAATATGAATCCCTTTTGAATGGTATGAAACTAGCAATTGAGTGGCAAGTGACAGAGCTACACATCCATGGAGACTCTCAACTTGTTATTCATCAAGTCAATGATGTGTACCAAACTGAAGATGAAAAGCTCATTCATTACAAGAGAATGGTAGATGATCTTAAGAAATATTTCATATCTATCACATTTGAGCAAATTCCTAGAATGAAGAACAAGGCTGCCGATGCAATGGCAACACTATCTACATTATTACAACAGCCTGAACATGAGCTATGCTATGATTTCTTGGTGGAAGCACTATCTTATCCTGCATATGACTCCCCTAAAATCCACATGATTTTCACCATTTTAGGTCATGATTCATCTAGATACAAAAACCTATTCTCCTATCTCCAAGACCAAATCATTCCCGATACCTTCAACCACCATGAAAAGAGATACCTTGATGATGGATCACAGAGTGTGATCCGAAACGTTGATGCTAAAAATACTTACACAATCAAATCCAGAAAACTTACTTTGCATTACTAATGGATTGTGGAAATCTTATGTTGTTAAGAGATATCTTATTCGAAATGCCTCCCGATATGTCATCATTGGTCACGATCTATACAAACAAGGTCTAGATGGTACACTACTTAGATGTTTAGAATGGGAAGAGTCTCAACGTGCATTAGAGGAAGTTTGTGATGGTATTTGTGGGTCACACTCGAATGGTTTAACACTAGCTCAAAAACTTATTAGGGCTGGGTACTATTGGCCTAAAATGGAGAAAGAGGCTATCAAATTCGCTAAGAATTGTCAAAAGTGCCAAGTGCATGGCAACTTAATTCATGCTCCAAGGAGAGATCTAATTCCCTTTACTACACAATGGCCTTTCCACCAATGGGCATTTGATCTTATAGGAGCTATACATCCTCATTCTTCTAATGGACATACCCATATAATTACATCTACAGATTATTTTACAAAATGGGTAGAAGCAGTCCCTTTGACACAAGCAACTGGGAAACATATATCTATGTTCATATTGAACTATATCATATGCAGATATGGGATACCTCATTCCATAATCATAGATAATGGTGGCCAATTCAAGAACAAAGACCTAGATGATCTATGTGCCAAATTCAAGATCACACAACATTGGTCTTCTATCTTCTATCCTCAAGGGAATGGACAAGTAGAGGCTTCTAATAAGAATTTATTGAAAATCTTGCATCGTACAATTAATAAAATAGGAAGAGACTTGCATCTCATGATCAATCTAGCTCTCTGGGCCTACAGAACAAGTATCAGAATGCCCACTGGGGCTACTCCTTTCGCTTTAGTTTATAGGTCTGAAGCAGTATTGCCTATTGAGGTTGAAATCCCATCACTAGGAATAAGAATGCATGGTCTCATAACTGATGATGACTACAAAGTGTCTAGGTTGCAAGAACTTGAACTACTAGATGAGTGTAGACAAGCAGCGTATGATCATCTCAGAGTATATCAGAAGAGAATGTCTAGAGGTTACAACAAGAAAGTCAGACATAGAGAATTTCAGGTTGGTGATCTAGTCTTGAGAGAAAATCCTAAAAATCAATCACATCGAGAATGCAAGGGGAAGTTTGAACCCAACTGGCTAGGTCCCTTTGTAATCACTACTACTTTTGGCTCTAGTGCCTATCAACTCTCAACGACTGAAGGAGAACAACTCTGAGAACCAATCAACGTTCTCCATCTAAAGAAATTCTATGCCTAAGACATTCAGTCTATGGTAAAATGTCCTGAAAAAATCTTAAAAATTGGAAAAGTCCTAAAAAAATGAACATCTTGGTGAAAACCTAGCAATAGGTGCCTTGATGATTCACAAAAAAATAAAAAAATATCAACAGTACAAAAGAAAAATTGAAAAAATGAAAAATACAAAAAAAATACAAAATGAGAAAAAGAAAAAGTGCCTTGGTGAAAACCCAGAAACAGGCGCCTTGGTAGCAAAAATAGAATCTCTGCCAAGATGGTGAAAAATCAGTGAATGGGCACCACTTGTTTCAAAATGCTCCATCTATCAGCGCAATCTTGGTCTTTCCCAGCTTTCAGTCTTGCTTTAGTTTGTACATATCTCCCAGTTTGTTTCTGCATTTCCAATTTTCAATAGGTTGGTTTGTACACCAATCAGCTCAAGCATCTGTATCCTATCAATGTTCAAACTTGGGGGCAACCAAAGTCATATCCTATGGCTTGCAAGGTATCTTTAGATGTGTCATATCCAGTCAGAGTCCTTTGAAGCTTCATTTGAGTCAGTCAGTCAGTCTCATCTTCAGAAAGGATTTTGCATCTACAGCAACGCAATCAAACATCAAACTAAAAATAATCTGTGCTTTTTACATGCTTTTATCTCCTTGTATGCTTACTAATTTACATTGAGATTTTTTCATATTATGTCCTTTTGAGCTCTTCGATGATGTCCTTTACAAGATTTAGAGAGTGATGACTGGGGGCATAATCTTTTCTTTGTCTTCTATTTGTATGTGAAAATCTAACAACTTTGGAAATTTTGGATTGAAATGGTGTCCAACTGTAAGAGCCTCTATCTCAAATTGGATGGCCATGCGTACCTCGACCATTGATACCTATAAAATTCAAGGAAGTTTGATCTAACTATTGTCTTTTGAGTGAGTTCTTTCTCCTATTGTGAAACACGATCTTGCCTAAGGATGTGAATGATAAAGGGTCACTATGGGTAATTCACATTAGATTTAGAATGATCTCTTGATTGTTTGATGTGTTTTTCATGCAAGGCATATTCAGGTCATCATGACGTTTATGTTTTGATGCTTATACAAATTGCTATATCAAAATGGACATGATATTCAGGTCATCCTGGCGCTTGTGCCTTGGTGCTTATATCTAATATGACATTCCAAAAATAAAATCAATATTCATATATCCATGGTTGTTGACCAGTGGGTGTTGTATTGATTCTTGTGCATACAAATCAATATTCATATGTCTATGGTTTCATAGCTAGTGGGCATTGTATTGATTTATCCAGTTACCTAAAAGTTCAATGATGATAACAAATCAACATATGATCAGTGAGTAGGTCCTAGGTCTTAGGTTGCATTTCATTCTACATTTCATTTTTCATCTTTGCATGATCTCACAATGATTAAACAAACTTCAATGCTTAAACAATTCTTCAAATATCTCTTTGAATCTAACAAGAGCTGAATCTTACACGAAGGTCCATCCAATGAAATAGCAAGTAGAATCCTTTTTCGGGATCAAAATCAAAATCTGAGATCATTCATATTATTCACTACTTGCATAATCAACCTTCAATCATCACATAAATCTATAATTCAACTTAATTGATTATCTTATGTCAAACTATCAAAATTTCAACTTGGTCACCCATGGTCAACTCATGGTTTCACCTAGTCAAACTTGGTCTCCAGGACCTCCAAACGATGCAAAATGCATTCTCGAATGTGTATAACCACTTCTCGAATCAATTAACATGCTTCTAAACTATCAACGCTAACTTTTCTTGTCAGATTTCAATTTTAATCCCGAAGGGGGCATGGTATTGCATATCATTCAAAGTCTATAATCAAATTTGAAATCATATCTTTCCTCAGTAATCAAGACAACAACCATGTCTAGTTGTTGATTCATCAAAAGTCCTCATCTCTCAGGGTAAATCTATCATCGCTTGGGGCATATCAGATTCATTGAGATCCATATCAATCTGGTATTCTCCTAATCTTATAAATTGTATTAGTTTTTGCAACTATCGGTTCAAATGTGTTATTTCCTTGGTTCTTTGGTAACTGAAGGGTTCAGATGTGATACCTATGTGATTCTTCTAAGGACAATCAAGTCTGGAATCGGTCACTCACTTCTTTGCAATCATAAGGTTCAGAATCAAGCATTTTGACGCTTTCGTAATCATCGGTTCATTTGCTATTATAGTTAACATTATCTTTGGTCATTCAGGACCTATTATCTTCATATCAAATCTTTCAATCAGCTTCTGTCTCATATCAATTATCAATTTCAAACATCAGTTTCAACATCATACACAGACTGTCTTTGAACCATTGCGCTTCGCACAACAATTCAAAGAAGGGTAAAATGTAATACCCCAAAAATGGGCTATAAGTTCATTAATCTTCTATATCGATACATCAAATGAAATCGACATCGAAGTCCTAACCCAAGGCACATCTGAACATTATCGAATCCTAATTGATTATCATAAATTCTGCATTGGGGAATATTCCTAATTATCATAATTATCTTTGATTTAATGATTATTTGGCGATAAATCTAATTTATCCTAAAGTTTGATTAATTGAATATTCTCAATATTTAATTAATTAGATTTAATTTTGCCACTTAATTATTTAATTAAAGTTAATTCTATTTATTCCTAATTGTATTATTTAATTTTGACAATAAATCCAAAATCCTATGAATAATTGATTAAATTCTTATTTAATTAATTAAAGCAAGTTGTCAATTTTTAATAATATTGTTTTAGAATAAAAGTTTGAAAAATGATTGATTAACCCATAAATCAATTGTTTTATTTTTCAAAATCAGTTAAGTTGGAAATAAATAACTTTATTATTAAATCAATTCATATTAAATCATGCACAATTAGAAAAGCAAATAACTATCAATTATCAATTAAAGCTAAACTCTATTTTGAGTTGAACTCTGCTTTTTGCATGTTTTTGTGAGTTAAATATCCTTTATTTAAAAATAACTCAAAAATCAACCTGAGTTATTTGAGTGATTTATGGCTTTCTTCCATGCATCCTCAAAGCCCTGGATTTCTATAAATTAAGGCTTTAGCTCTTCACAAATCATCCACAAGAATTGCATAATCACACTGCCGAATTGGAGATTGAAGAATCATCTTTGTGAATCCAAGCTTTGTGAGATCAATATTGCATAGTTTTTCATATCATATTAGTTTTCATTTGTTAGATCATTTAGCATATCATAGCATATCAGTTTTTACATATCATAGATTTCATATCATTTTTCATCTTATTGCATAGAAAAAAAAAAAAAAAGATTAATTGCATTCATATTTGATATCAGTTTTGCATTCAAATCTTTCATTTAGGTGTCATCAAGGTCATTGATCTCGATACAATTTGAGAACATCATACTCGCACCTATTAGAAGGCAGTAAATTGCCTGGTTAGTTTAGCTTTCATTCATTGCACGATTTCAATTTTAGCTAACCTCTAATGTTTTACTGAAGTGTTGTGTCTACAGATTAGGTACAAATTTCACACACACACACACACACTATGAACCATAGTGCAACCAATTTTTTCTTTCCTAGGACTATGTGCGTGACTGAAAAACACTTTGAGAACATACACAAGTAGAGTCCTTAGGGAGTAGAATACTACGTCACTATTCTTGTTTATGCACAAGGTTGCTTTGTCCCTTGCTCATTGTTTGAAGACAATTGTTTGCTTGAACTCCTTGCTTGTTGTCTTGCATGCTTGATTAATGATAAGAATCTGTTAATGCATCTGATTGGTCAATTAAAATGAACAAAAACTGAGTTCCCAAGTCAAAAAACCAACTTTTTACAACTTGCTCAATTTTCTATCATTTCCAGTCTTCCTTGGTCGATTCGGGTCAGATCAGGTCACTTACCCCGCTATTAAAAGCTTATTTGCACCTTAGATTCTTGCATTTTGACCTCTTGAACTAGTAATCTTTGATTTCACAAGTGACCTTGCTTGGATTCGGTGAGTTAGAAACCATCCTTGTTGAGAAGATAAACCTTTGGATCCTTTGATAACACACATGGAGAGTTTTAGTAATCTCTTGTCCATTCACTTCCATACAAATTCAAATTCAATCAATATAACTTGGGTAAATCATCCTCCTAATCCATATGTGTTAGGGTATTCACCCATTGAGTGGGCACCTCTTTGGCAGTGTTGGTTTATGCCTCTTGCAAAATTCTATCTTATCAACTCTCTTATGGACAAGTGAGTGCTTTTACTATCCTAGTTTGGTACCAACATTTCTTAGGGTCATCCTATCACCTAGTACCTTTTCTTTCATGTTGGTTACAACAAGATATCAAGTATATCAAGGAAAATGACCTCAAGTAGTCTTTGACCAATTACCCTTAGTTCAAACTTGCCAAAAACATAAGGGAAAAGAACCTGTATTTGATCAATCACCCAGGAACAACTCAGAAGTCTGGTTTGATCCCAAGAGTAACCTTAGTGACTTGAGTACACCCTTAGCATCTTCTCACTCAGATATGGATATGAGTTACATAATGAATCGATGAGGGAGGGAAGGAATAGATAAATTCCTTGATGATATATTTGAAAAACATAGAGATACCATTTTGTTTGGCAATTCCTCTCATGAAAATTGACCAGTCTCACCCCTTATCTCAACTAGATATCTAGATGCACACCAAAGGGCTAAAAGAGATAAGAGGCAAGCCTATCAAGAAGAACCATCACAACAAGAAAACCAAGACGATGAACCTTATGACACTCATGTGAATGGAACATATGCCAATGACTTCTTTAGACATTCAAGACCAAGTTCACCACTTAAAACACCTTCAAGATACATGAGCGAAAGACTTAAGAGAATTGAGCATGAAAATAAAGCCTTCCTAGATGAACAAGCTAAAAAGGAAGAGCAATTTAGACTCCTAGAGTTAGAGAGACAAACCTTGTTGGAGATAGAAAGGAGATCCTTCCAGGAAGAGCAAGATAGACCCTTGGCTCAACAAATTAATGATCAATTTAACAACATGCGTGTTGGTGGTGGAAACAACTCTCCTCCATCCACCCCTCCTAAGACTCCATGAAGTGGAAGATGTTCAAGAGCACCTTCACAATCTCCTAGCCCTAGAAGAAGAAGGGCTTCATGACATTATCATTATAGGAGATGAACACCTCTTAGGAACTCAAGACAACCTTCACAACGTGCTCACCATGGTTCACAATATGGGGGTAATAGCTCAAGTTTTGACCTCAATTCCCAAGACTTCATGAAGATACAATAAGAACCACTCTTCCAGTAGTATGTGGAGAGATACTTAGAGAAAAACAAAGACAAGTTCCTAGAGAGTTTACTCAACAAGGGGGCTAGAGTCCCCTAAAACTTTGATGTGGACAAGAAGATTAAGAAGCAAGGTCCATCTAAAGGGGAATAGATCAAACAAATTAAGAGTATGATGGAAAATATTTTGGCACCTAAGAGTTCATTATCACTTGATTTAATTTGTCCTAATCCTTTTGACAAAAGTGTTAACATGAAAGACTTCCCTAGAAAGGTTGAGATCTCTCAATATGACAAGTATGGTGGGAATGGAGACCCACATGATCACGTGCATCAATTCTATACCACAAGTTTTGAGTTCCATCAAGATGACTTGTACCTCATGAGATTGTTCCCAAAGAGTCTTAAGGGTCAAGTGATGGAATGGTTCACCAACATAACTCCTCCCATTAATACTTTCAAAGATCTTGTACATAGATTTGTCCAACACTTTGCATATAACCTTTCAAGATCTATCACAATGTTGGACTTATGCAACTTAAAGAAAAATCAAGGGGAATCATTTGTCACTTTCTTGCAAAGGTGGAGACGAAAATGCTCTCGCTACTCTAGGAACATTCCTAAAAATGAGAAGATTGACATCCTTGTTACTAACTTGGTTCCTAAAATGTAGTATGAAGTTAGGAAGATGGTTTTTGATTCCTTTGATACCATGGTTGAAACCGCATGCAGGATTGAGGATGTTTTGAGAGAACAAGAAATTTTGACCAAACATGGAAACAACAACAACAAAAATGGTCAAAATTACAACCCTAACAAGGGTAAAGGAAATAACTCACATTGGAATAGGAACAAACAAGTGGTCAATGATGGAGTTGTGTACTCCTCCAAACTCAAATATCAAGCTGTTCTCCACTTGTCTAGTGTTTTTCAAGCCATGAAACTCAACGCATCAAATCAACAAGAACACAAGCCAAGATACCAAGATAAGCCTAAGAAAGAGAGACGTCAGTTTTCAAAACTTGGTGATTCATATGAGGATGTCTTAAAAACACTCATTTCCAACAATCTTGTGCATCCTCAAGACCCCACAAAGCATTACATACCTGATGTTAAGCCACATTGGTGGGATGAGAAAGCCTTTTGCAAGTTTCACAATGGCATTGGACATGATATTGAAAATTGCTGGAAACTTAAACATATCATCCAAGATCTCATTGAGAATGGAAAACTTAAGGTAGATGGATTGAACACCAATGCTGACCATAAGGCATTCAAAGAACCTTTGCCCAAGTATGAGAAGGGGGAAACCTCTAAACCTAAGAATGGCAAGGCTGAGGTCAATTACACTTACATAGATGCATAAAATGTTGTCAACATGCTTGAAGTTGTAGAAGAGAATGTCAACATGATGAGGAATAAAGATCCCTATGGTTATGATCTAGACATGGACTCTCCTATCTTTGATGAAGAACCCATCTTGGTGCTAAGGGGTCCTCACTCTAGAGTGTCATCTCAAATTCTCAATATTGTTACATGAAGTCAAGGTCCCCTTGTCATTAGAGGACCCAATTCAAGTCAACCAATTAAACTAAATCAAGTGACATCCAAGAATGTCACCTTAAAACTGGTAGTCAATGCTAAGTTGAGCTATAATCTTGTCGATCAGTTGCAAAGAACCCCAGCTCAGATTTCAATCTTTGAGATTTTAGAGTTGTCCCCGAGACACAAGCAAGTCCTTGAGGATGCTTTGCATGCAATGAATGTTCCCAACAACTTAGACATTGATCAATTCTAGAACATGGTTAACCATACTGCTAGCCCTTATTACCTTACCTTTTTGAAGGATGATGATAAAGCTTTGAGCCACTCACACAATCTTGCTCTTCATATTGAGGTCATGATCCACAAAATCCATGTTAGGCATGTGTTGATAGATCAGGGTGTTGGGCTTAATATTTTTTCCTTAAGTCTTTTGAAGATGTTGGGTTATTCTGAACAAGTCATGGATACTAGAAAAAAGATAACTGTCAAAGCCTATGATGAGGCGAAAAGAAGTTCCAAGGGGTTGGTTGTCCTTCCTATTAGGATTGGCCCTATTAAAAAAGATGTTTTGTTCCAAATAGTTGACAATGGACCCCTTGCGGACAATATCTTACTTGGTAGACCATGGATTCATGATATGCAAGCAATTATGTCTACCTATCATCAATGTGTTAAGTTCCCCTACAATTGAATAAAGATTTGTATACCTGGGGATAATACTTTATTTGTTAACTCAATTTTAGTGAGGGCTCATGTTCCCCTCAATAGAGAAGTAGAAGACTTCAATGTAACTTGAGCTGAATGTAAAGACAAGTTAAAGTCAGTAGACCTTGGCATGGGGGGTATCGAATCAACTCCCTCATAGCACTAGCAGTTTCACCTAGGTCTTATGGAAAGCCTTCACAAGAAATAAAACCTTCCTCTTTAGCTATGACTTTATTTGGCATGTTTGTGGAGTCCTTAGTGCCTATTCAAGATGAGAAAGAAGAGGTGGCTGTTAAAGATTGGATTTATAAAGAAGAGAAATACATGCACAATGAGAACTTCTCTCCCTCTCCTAAGGCTTATGGAAGAGGGTATACTTTTGTCAAAAAAATGGACTATCCTAGACATGGCCCTCTTAGTCACAGATTGGATGCTAGAGCCAAACCCCTTGATCATTATATTTTTGGACTCAAGTCTAAGAAGATGGTTGGCCTAGGATTTGTGAATCGCAACAAGAACACTACTCCTATCCTTGATGAGTTGGATAGTGAAGATGAACCAGAATACATACCTAATTTGACAAATCAGAAAGATACGTGTGAAGATTGGGTCCCTTCTACTAATCTAATTTGGGGAGATTCAGATAGTCCAGTCACTCATGCGACAGTTGCAACCTTAGAAAAAGATGAATTAGATGTAGAAGATCCTATCAAAGAAGGTCAATGCAAGAATATTATGCATTTGATGGAGAGAGAAGGTGTTACCCTTGATGACATTAGAACATCCACATCAAGACATTTTAACCCACATGTTGCCTTAGTGGACAATTCTTCACTTGTTAGGACAAATCTTGATTTGGGTAGCTTAGAAGGATACTTGATGAACTCTGACTCTTCGGTCACTAGAGATGATATCATTCACATTCACAACCTTGAACTAGTCATTGACTTACCTCTTTTTCATCCTAACCTCATTGATTGGTCCCAACGCTATCAAGAACCTGAGCTCTTAACATTCCAAAATGATTATGAGATAACATGTTACTTGAATGCCATTGAACCCGTAGTCTCTTCCACCAGTGAACTAGATACCAACATGAAAGAGCCAGACATCAACTACCTTAGTCAAAAAATAAAAATAAAAGGAAATAAAAAGAATAAGAGTTATGATGGAGAAAACCATTATGTGGCAGTGTCATAACCAAAAAAAGTAAAAATAAATGACATATCCAAGGGTGAAAACCTCTCTAAGGCACCTAAGGATGAGGTACTTGATCGTCTCCCTAGCTACTTTCAAGATAGATCTTCAGTGCTTATCGAATCAATACAAATAGTCAATTTGGGTGCAAATGAGGCTCCACAGATAGTACACTTGGTTCAGTCCTTGTCACCATAAGAAAAAGAAGCTTACACTAAGTTCTTATAGAAAAAGAAGATCAACTTTGCATGGACTTATTCAGATATGCCAGGGTTGGACACTAATCTTATCATGCATCACTTGTCCATAGCTCCAGGTGTCAAATCGGTTAAACAAAAATTGAGAAAGATGCATCCTCACATAACTCTCCTAGTCAAAGTAGACTTAGAGAAACTCCTTGGTGCAGGATTCATAAGAGCTATTGAATATGCTGAATGGATATCAAACATTGTATCAATTTCCAAACATGACAAATCCATTTGAATTTGCACAAATTTTAGAGATGTCAATAGAGCATGCTCAAAGGATGACTTTCCACTTCCCAATATAGACATGATAGTGGATATGACTGTGGGTTATGAGATTTATTCCTTGATGGATGGTTTTTTCGGATACAATCAGATTAAGATAGCTCCTAAAGATCAAGAAAAGACTACATTCACTTGTGCATGGAGTACCTATTGTTGGAATGTTATGCCTTTGGGATTAAAAAATGCCAGAGCCACCTATCAACGAGCTATGACAACCATTTTTCATGACATGATGCATAAAAACATGGAAGATTATGTGGATGACACCTTGGCCAAGTCTAAGAAAAGAGACACACACTTAGATGATTTAGAAGTCATTCTAGATCGCATGGAATAATTTCAACTAAGGTTAAATCCTAAAAAGGTTTGTATTTGGTGTCACCTCTGGAAAACTACTAGGATTCATCATTTCAGCAAAAGGAATAGAGGTAGACCCTGAAAAAGATCAAGAAATCATAGATATGCCACCTCTTAGAAAGATTAGTCAAATGAGGAGTCTTCAAGGACATCTTCAATCCATAAGGAGATTCATTTCACAGTTGGCAAATATAGCTCAACCTTTCAACAAGAACTTACACAAAGGAGTCAAATGTGTTTGGAATGAGGAATGTCAAAAGAAAATTGATTAAATCAAGAAATACTTGGCAAATCCTCCCATTTCAATGCCTCCTATCTCAATGAAACCACTTATTCTATACATTTCAATGACAAAATCTTCATTAGGGGCATTACTAGCTCAACTTGATGAACATGGGAAAGAAAGAGAAATATACTACATTAGCTGCATTCTTGTTTCATATGAGGTTAACTACACCAACTTTGAGAAAGCTTGCCTTGCAGTTATGTTTTCTTCTCAAAATTTATGACATTACATACTTACACACACTATACACCTCATAGCAAAAATAGATCCGCTCAAGTATTTACTAGGTAAGGCTTCCCTCACAGATAGACTTGCTAAATGGATGATGATCCTTTTAGAGTTTGACATAGAGTACATTGAGTGTAAAGCAATCAAAGGACAAGCCATAGAAGATCAATTGGCTAATTTCCCAATACAAGATAATGTGCCTATTCAAGTTGACTTCCCAGATGAACACCTCATGTATATGACTGAAAGAACATGGAAGATGTTCTTTGATGGATCCTTTATGAAAAATGGTTCAGGAGCTGGTGTGTTGTTTGTTTTTCCTCATGGGTACACGATTCATAAGTCTTACAAGTTATGGTTCCCATGTACAAACAACATCGCTAAGTATGAATCTTTAACAAATAGAATTTAGATGGCCATATAATAGAGAATCATAGATTTACACATCTATGGGATTCACAGCTGATAATCAACAAAGTCAATGATGAATATCAAACAAAAAATGAGAAACTAGTACCTTACAAGAAAATGGTTGATTCCTTGAAATGATACTTCACATTTGTCACATTTTAGAAAATCCCTAGAGAGGAAAACAAAGAAGTTGATGCTATGGCTACACGTGCTTCACTCCTTTAGTTAGGGGAACATGAATCTAGATTTGAATTCCTAGTGGAAGAGCTACATCACCCTATCTATGAATCCCAAGAAAGTCATGTCATTTGTACCCTTGTTGGTCTTGATTCATCTTGTTATGGTGCCATTTACTCATACGTTCATGATGACATTATCCTTGAAACCTTTAACTAATTTGAATATAGAAACCTTACCCGAAACACCTCTCTTCATTCCCTTATCTTTGGTGATTTGTATAGGAGGGGTCTAGATGGAACACTTCTTAGATGCTTAGAAAAGGAAGAATCCAACCAAGCATTAGTTGACATCCATGAGGGCATTTGTGGGGGACATTCCAATGGTCTTTCCATGGCCCGAAGGTTGCTTAGGGCAGGGCACTATTGGCCTACAATATAGATTGATGTAGTAGCTTTTGCAAAGTCATGTGAAAAGTGTCAAAAACATGGTAACCTAATACATGCTCCAGGCAGGGAGCTCATTCCTTCTATATCTCATTGGCCATTTTAGTGTTGGGCCTTTGATCTTGTTGGGCAGATTCATCCCAACTCATCAAGTGGACATAAGTTTATTATCACTACTATTGATTACTTCACTAAATGGGTAGAAGCTGTCCCACTTTTTGTTGCCTCAGGAAAGATAGTTTCTCTATTCATTCTGAACCATATCATTTGTCAATATGGAGTTCCTTCTGAGATTATCACTGGCAATGGAGGCCAGTTCAAAAATAAAGACCTTAAGAAACTCTACAAGAAATTTAAGATTAAGCAACATTGGTCTTCCATTTACTTCCCATAAGGAAATGGTCAAGCAAAGGCATCAAACAAAACCATTCTTAAAATCCTACATAGAATAGTTTGTAAGAGTGGTAGAGATTGCCATTTACAGATAAATCTGTCTTTGTGGGCCTATAGAACAAGTATTTGTACTCTTACTAGGGCTACTCCTTTTTCCCTTACATATGGTGCTAAAGCAGTGTTACCTTTAGAGGTTGAGATTCCTTCACTTAGAGTTTCCCTCAAAGGTCTAGTTATAGATGAAGACTATCGCACCATGAGACTTCAAGAGTTAGAACTTCTAGATGAGAAACGTCAAGCATCAATTGACCATATAAGGGTTTATCAAAAGCACATATCCAAAGCCTTCAACAAAAAGGTTCTACCTAGAGAATTCCAAGTGGGAGATCTTGTCCTACATGAAAATCCTAAGAATCAACAACATAGAGATCAAAAGGGAAAATTTGAACCTAATTGGCTTGGACCTTACATCATTACAGTAGCTTTTGGGTTAGGTTCTTATTTACTATCTACAACAGCGAGAGAGAAGCTCCCTAATCCTATCAATGTCTTGCACTTGAAGAAGTTCTATCCATGATGCCCATTCTATCTGGGGGCATCCTTTGTACATACTTATTGATCCTGAAAAAATCCAAAAAAATGATATATTGTCAACAATTCTATAAATCGGAAAATGTCCTAAAAAATGATCATCTTAGTGAAAACCTAGCAATAGGATCTTTGATGTATCTCCAAAAAAATTATATATTCCAAAAATACCAAAAAAATAAAAAAATTAAAGAAAAAAGAAAAGAAAAAGTGCCTTGGTGAAAACTTGGAAACAGGCGCCTTGGTAGCAAAAATACAAAAAAATTATAAAAAGTCTTAAAAATAAATAAAAATAAAATAAAAATTGCAATAAAATCCAAGTGGTGAAAACCTAGAAACAGGCACTACTTAAGGCCTTTGCACCCCTATTTCTTAGCACACATCCTTGACACTTAGCCTTTCTCCATCATGCCTTGTCCTTGTTGCCTTGGTTTGGAATTGGTCTTTGTCTTTGTCTAGGGGGCATAACTATGTTAGCTTTGGTCTCTTGGATGCATTAATCTTTAGGACACCTCACAAATGGTATTTTTCAACACCACCCCAACTGTGTTTTTCAACACAACCCCTGACATCGAGTGTTTTTCAACACTTATCGGTTTGGTCTTACCCAATTTTGTCATGTGATCTTACTTGCTTGCAAGCATTTGATCCTTATCCTCAGAACTCAGTATTAGTTAACACACTTAAATTTTTAAACACAACACTTAATGCTTGAGCTATGTCCTAATCTTTTCTTTGTGTGCTGACTACTATTGATTTTCGTTGAGTTTCCTTGTCTAATAAGTCTCTCTGGTATGCATAGCTAGAGGACTTGGGATATGGGGCATGTTTTTATTTTCTTTCTACTTGTGGGTGTGGTCTTGAAACTCTAGAGTGTCTCTTGTTGTCCTCTTGAAACACTTAGGAGATTTGAGGCATCATCCTTGACTATTTTTGCACAACCGTTCTTATGGTCATCCCAACATCTATGCCTTGATGCGAGTGTGGTTTTACCATATTAAATTGGGTAAGTTGACATCAAAGTCATCCTGACCTTTATGTCTTTCATGCTTATGTTAGAATTTTTCCATATTCTAATTCGATATAAATCACATTCATATCTTCATAGTTGCACTTGTGACTAGTGATGATTGTGTGATTTTCCAATGTCTGTTAATAATGGCCCAATGATGAAAATAAGTTCCTTAACATTCTCTAATGAATGATGAACACAAAATCCTATGTTATAGCTACTCTATTGCATGTACACCTTTGCATTTTCATGTAGCTTGCATTGTTAGACTTGTTAATTTTCATTTTTAGGCTGCATTAGGAGTTTGAGAGGGTTTTCCTTCATCTTTCTTTTGGACTTTTACTCAACTGTGGTCATGTTTTGATCTTCATTTCCTTATCTTCTTTCGTGATCTCAATCAAAATTTTCTATCTTAAACAGTTGATTGATTTTGGGGCTTTCTCTTTCTTCTCTCCATTTCTTTCCACCTCTTCCAAACTTCTATCTTCCATTCACTTTCACTCCACTTCTTTTCTTCTAATTCAACCTTGGGGCATAATCTTTCATTCTTGATGATCTACCTTGGTTTTGTGATCCTTATATCTTTCATCTTACATCAAGAACCTTATTTTTAGTTCGATTTGATTAAATTTATCAATTCATTGTTTCTCCTCTATCTCATTTTGATTTCGATCACGAGGGGCCAGTACCTATCAAACTTCAATCCTTGATTCATCTTTATCAATCCTATCAATTTCTTCACTTGGGGCAACCTTTCTTGAGATTCTTATATTAGACATGTCAATTACCTATTTACAGGGGTGTTGACCTTGTCTTTTTCAATCAACTTATCTTTGTCTTGATGTGTTCTCGTCCATTGATCACATGTCTGGGTTTTTTTGTGATCCCAAATCGATCTCACACTTCAATTGCATTCTTTGACTACATGTGTTCCCATAAAGATCACACGTTATTCAAAGAGGGGAAAATGTATGCACCCTAAAATGGTCGCCTAGACTATGGGCCCCCATTCTTCAATTTATCAAATGACAGAATCAATTTATCAATTTTCTGAATCAATGCCTTGCAATATTTTCAATTCAAATCAATTTCCTTGATCAAATCGTAATTAATTCAATTATTTCAATATTTTCTAAGGTTTGATCATTTATCCTAAGTCTCATTTAATTAAAAGAACATGCTCTCTTTTAATTAAATAAAAAATCTTTTAATTAAATAAAGGAAATCACTTTGCTAAAAATAATAAAATAAAAATAAAAAGAAAACTGCACTTTCCAATGAGATAGAATCTTTTGACTTTTTGAAAAAGGTTTTTGCCTCTTTATCTCAACCACTCATTATTTTACCTCTTGATCATGCCTATTGATTTTGCCTCTTGAGAATCTTGAGCACATGGATCAACCAAGATTTAATCTCCATCATTGCTCATTCTTTTTGCCTCTTAATCTTGACCATCCATTCATTTCAAAAGATTCTTTATAAGGAGCCCTCTCCTCATTTGAGGGATCAAGATTTTATGATATTGTTATGCTGTAGGTTTGGAGAGCAATTTTGGAGGAGAATTTGAGCACTTGAGCTTGAACATTGTAACTTCTTTTTTCTTGTCTTCTTCTCTCATGCCTCCATGGCAATCCATTTAGATTAATTTTTCACTTGCATGTTAGATTAGATCCATATTTTATTTCATAGAATAATCTTGCATGCATATTTCCTTTCATAGATTAGTTTTCTTTCATGCATTGTTATCATATAGAATAACTTCCATTTTCATTTGCATGCATATTTGATGATCATGGAGACTAGCACTCTTGCTTTTCCTCTTTGAATCTATCATTTTATGGTGTACTTGCATGGGCACAAACTAGGCCTAAACTGAGGGCCTTCATTATAAACCCTTGCACTCCATGAATAGAGAGCTATGAGTCACCATTTGAGACCTCATTCTTGAGCAATCTAAGATATAATGATTCATAGAAGTGTGTCAAAATTTTAGCACACAGCTATTGGTGGACGTAGCCGAGGGATTGGGTGAACCACATTAAATCTTTGTGTCTTGTGTTCTCTTCTATGTGGTTTATTATTTTTTGATATTGGTTATATTTTCATGTAACTGTTATTTATGTCTTGTTAATCCTAACAAGTGGTATCAGAGCAAGGTTGTTTTTTCAATCATCCTCTACAGGAAGGTCTCATGGTTTAGTGAGAGTCTCATAATTGAGTGGGAGAAATGGAATACGAGGGTAAGATGAAGGTTGAGAAGTTTAATGTACACAACTTTTAGTTATGGAAAATGCAAATGGAGGACTAACTCTATCAGAAGGATCTATGGTGGCCATTGGAAGAAAAATCTAAGAAACTGTCAACTATGACTGATGAGGATTGGGATATTCTTGACAGGAAGATACTTGGAAGTATTCAATTATGCCTGGCACAATTAATGGATTTTAATATTATGAAAGTGAAGAAAATTGAAGAGTTGATAGAAACCCCATAAAAGTTGTATGAAAAGCCCTCTGCTTCAAACAAGGTATTTCTCATGAAGCGTTTGTTTAATATGAAGATGGTAGAAGGTGGATCTGTTGATAATAATTTGAATGATTTTAATACGATTACCAATCAATTATCTTTTGCAAATGTTATTTTTTATGAAGAAATTAGGGCTCTCTTGATTTTGTGTTCTTTTCCTAAAAGAATCGCTTGGTAATGGTTGTTAGTAACTCTATTTCTAGATCTAGTACCCTCAAATTTAATGATGTTATCGGTTTGATTCTAAGTAAGGAAAATCATAGGAAAAGCTCAGGTGGATCATGGGAAATCAAGAGAAAAATCAAAAGGAAAGAGGTCTCAATCTGTACACACTCAAATGGTGCACTTCTCTAAGTCATTATATCCAAGGGAATCCATGAATAGGAAACCTTAGAAGATGACCTAGAGCTCTTTATGTATGGAGTTGCAAGATTATTTTAAGTTTTCTCTCAGCTAGAGCTATTAAGCTAATGACCTTGCTAGTCAACCACACAATGAGAGATTCAAATGAAGAAAAGGGCAAGAATGTCAATATCCCTAAGAATCACTATGAAATGCAAATTCAAACTAGATTAAGATGAATATGCAAGCTAGAAATGAGAGGTGCAAGCTAAGCTATGGAAATGAAAGTACAAGCTATGCTATGAAAAGGAAAGTACAAGTATTACCAAGCCTCCTAGTTAAACTAGATGAGTTACTCTAAAGCTTGAAAGGAAATCTACACTATGAAAGCATAAACATGAAGCTACTATGCATGGATGAAACTAAGAATGGAATGTAGATGCAAAAGCCAAGAATGCTCCAAATCTTCAAAAGCTCCAAAGTGACCTAGAAAACCTACAACATAACATTAGTATTCAAAAATGCATCTGAAAATGAGGAAGAGAGCTCTTCTTTTATAGGAAGTGAGAAAGAATGGACCATGGAGATTAAGAGGCAAAAGATTTAATCAAGGGTGGAGCTTGACAGAGGAGCAATCCATGTGCACAAGTATCCTCCAATGAGAAAATAAGAGTTGACTTTTGTGTCCATATAAGACAAAAGTGCTTTTCTCCTTTTTATAAAATAAGAATAATGTTTTATTTGTGCAACTTAGGATAAGAGGAAAAGTGGAAGTTTTTTATTTATTAAAAGGGGAGGAAATTTCATTTAAATAAATAAAGACTTAGGATAAAATGGTTAGCCCAAGGCAAATAATTAAAAATGATAAAATAGGATTTGATCAAGGAAATTGATATAAATGATTTTTGAAAATATTGATTCAGGGATTTGATAAATTATTGGATGGGGGCCCAAAGTCTAGGCAACCATTTTAGGGTGCATACATTTTCCCCTCTTTGACTAATGTGAGATCGATTTGGGATCACATGCAGTCAAAGAATGGAATTGAAGTGTGAGATCGATTTGGGATCACAAAATAATCTAGACGTGTGATCATTCTAGGAATACGCTAGGAAAAAAATAAACCGACTGAAAGACAAGACCAACACCATTGCTATTAAGTGATAATCAAGTCTAAAAATAAGAGATAAGAATCGAAATACAAGACCAAACACCGTTGTTGTTAAGTTATAATCAAGTCTCAAAATAAGAATCTCAGGTTGAACTGAATGATAAAGCTGAATCAAAGATTAAAGCTGATAGGTACTACCCCCTCAAAATCAAAATCAAAATCAGGTAAAGGAGAAGTAGCAAATTGATAAACTTGATCAAAGCACTAGAAATCACAATCGAAGATGAAAGATGATAGGATAACCATCAAGCAGTGAAGATATGCCCCAGTTTGACTAGAAAAATGAAGTCAAACCTCAGAGAGATGAATCAAATGAAAGTGAATGATAGAATAGGAGTTTGAAAGAGATGGGGATGAAGAAATGAAGATGCCCCAAGGAAGATCGAAGAATCAGGCCTCAAATGGTCAACCAACTACGCAAAAGAAGGGGAAAATTTGAAATGTGATTTTGACTATCAAGATTAACTCAGATTTCAATTTCAAGTCTGAAAATGGATCCAGGACGTCGAAATTAGCTAGGGGTGCAATTTTCATGCAATTTTGAGGTGTTTTGAAAATTGGTCAAAAAGTTAAAATGCTATATAAGGGGTAAAAAGGTCATTTTCAAAATCATTTGTCTTTTAATGATTTGAGAATTTCAAGAGCTTAGAGAGAGAAAATGGCCCAGCAAGCAACAGTTCCAGTTCACAGGCATCGATTTGAGTGCTCCTGGTTGCACAAACGACCTCCACAGTATGGTGCCCCGGTATATTTTTAGAAAAACTTGCCCATTTTTGAGTCATTATGAGCATTTAATGCATTTTAAAACATGTTTTAAAGATTTTTAATTTTTCAAATTTTAGACTTAGGTGAAAAGTTGTGTGATACTTTACAAGTATTGCCCCCTTTGAGAGTATCTATCGCGTGATACTTCGTAGGTCCATATAGTATCGCGTGGGTATGTAAGCCAGTATCGCACGAGAACTAGCGAACTATCACACAATCCTATGTGAAGTATCACCTAAGAAGATATTATCACACTATTATTAAAGAAAGTATCGTGTGATACTTTAGCAAAAAATAGTATCGCTCAGTGTAAAATTTTGACATGTTTTAGTGTTTTTGAGAAAAATGACATGGGTCTAGACAATATTTACTTTTTAAGATGTTTTGTACTGATTTTTAGACATCCATCATGATATGTGTTGACATCTGGCTGGGGTAAATGGTTTGTAGGAGGTCTTTCTAGTGCTACACATTAGAGCACTGAAGGTGATGGGGTTATGATTTGTCCAAGATCTGGATGATTCGAGAAAGGCAGATCTGAGGGCTATGGGCTTCGGGTACTTGCTACAGTTACCCTACATTCGAACGGACCATGGGTTGTTGACTGCACTTGCTGAGAGATGGCATAGCGAGCACAACACCTTCCATCTACCTACTAGAGAGGCATCGATCACACTAGAGGACATCTATTAGATTCTCCGAGTGCCTAGCCATGGCGATCCTGTAAGTATAATCATGTTTATAGATAGTCATAAATGTGAAGTTTCCATATAATAGAAACTGACATGATTGTTTGATGACACAGGTATACTATGATCAAGATGTTATCAAGGGACGATGGGCCATCCAGGGCATGTTCCAAGATGTCACCATTATAGATAGACATGTTAGTTGGGATCGATTGATGGATGATTTTGGTAGGGACTTCCCAGTACATTGCATTGTTGCTTCTATTATAGCACAGGTCCTTATCACTGACAAGAGTCAAAAGGGTTTTCCACTAGGATGGGGTAGATTGTTAGTGGATCTAGTAGCACACCCACGTCGGATGGTATGGGGCCCCGCCATACTAGCAAAAATGTACCATGAGTTACATGAGATCATCTATTGTGACAACAGGACATGGGCATGCGGTGCTATCTTAGCACAGGTGTGGGCATGGGAGCACATCGTTGTGATGCGCCCTTGAGTACAGTCGAGGAAGAGAAGACATCCCTTCATCTATAGATATGTAGGATTCTTATCACATCCTCATAGCGGGGATGTGACGTACTATAGGAGGATACTAGATGAGCTAACTTCATTCTAGTGGAGGTCGTACAGGGCTGTGGTGGTATGGAGAGATGCAGAGGATGAGCTTAGTTATATGCTATGTAGCCAGCCACTGGTAGGTTGGCATACAAAGATCGTTGAGAGATTTGTCATTACTCAGGTATGGCAGTAGTTCAGGTGGTAGCAGCAAGTATCTACAGAGACTACCACATACACCCGGGCTAGGGATGAGGAGGGTCAAGGTTGGCTGCCGATGCTAGATTACTAGCAGGCAGTACAGGATACAATTGCAATCTGGAAAGAGCCATGGGAGTATCTCCCAGACATGGTGGATGCAGGGGCTAATGCAGCCTATAGAGCAGAGTGATGGAGGGTTCCATTCCCTCAATTCATAGTTCCAAATGCACATCTAGCAGCTCAGGGGGATGATGGTGATGACAGCGGGGATGGAGGAGATGGTGGAGGGAGAGGGAGAGGGAGAGTGAGGGAGATAGGGGAGGGTTCTTGATCAGGTGGCCAAAAATGGTCACAGGGATGAAGCTCTACTGATGAGAGTGAGGATGTGGCAAGATTAGTTCACTGACAGGTAGAGGATAGGTAGGATCAGCTTGCAGGAGGAGAGGACCTGAGAGCTAGGATATAGGCTCTAGAGACAGAGATGTAGTAGCTTAGGATCATGATAGCTGTTAGAGAGAAAGAATTGACTGATTTGAGTGCAGAGAGAGATCAACAGCTATTTGATCTCAGAGTAGAGATAGCACACCAAGAGAGGTTAGCATAGGCAGATGCACTAGAGATCTGACAGGAGGCAGCGAGAGCTATGTACTATCATGGTCTCTATCTTCAAGTTGTTCTAGAGGGTCAGAGAGCACCAGCATACTCTCAGAGGGTAGGGATGTCAGATATGGTACTAGATAGGGTAGCTGCACCACCTCCTCCTCCACCAGCTCCACATGATGGGGCTAGTGAGTCCTAGGTTTAGGGCTTAGGTGTTAGATGTTTGACACATATCATGAGACTTTGATCTAGATTTTGGGATCTCATTTTGTATATTGTACTATGACATTCATATATATATGAGATTACTGGATTTGCGATGTATCTATGTTATTTGTCTCACTTGTGATGGATGTTTTAGTTTTGATATTGTCTTGTTGTATTGCTTAAAATGTATGTTTATATGCTCATGTATATTCTCTCTCATAGATGTATGTTTAATTCTCATGTGTATGATATAGACTCATGTTTCTGAAAATGATCTCTTTTTGATATAGATATAATAATAAGATTAACCCCTTGTGATGATAGGAAAATGATGTGATGTTAAAGACAAGGAGTGAAAGACATGATCAAGAATAGGAAAGGTGAGTGCAGTTGACCAACTAGTCCACAAAAGATAAAAGGAGAGCTCTCTCCATATGCAAAGTGCAAAAACTAATTTAACATGAACCTAAGAATGCAAGCTACTATGAAAAGTGGTTGACTTGCAAGGTCACAATGCTAATAGACATCTAATAATCATCATCGAGCTTTATTGGTAGCGTCATAAGATCATACAATACGCACTAGTATGACTATGGGTATATGAATATGATCTATATCAGATAGAATGTGGAAATCCCACCTAGGCACCAAAGACATGTAGGTCAAGATGACTAGTGCAGTGAGATTACCTAAGTTTGCTATAGCGAGATTATGCTTGCATCAGGACATAAGAAGGTCAAGATGGCTATAAGCATGCACTCGCATAAAAGAGTCAAGGATAAAACCTTGTAGATCCTAGGTGTCAAGTGGATCAAGCATAAATGCTAATGATAATTAGGACCAACAAAATATACCCACAAGCAGAAAAAGAAATAAAACATGTCCTCATGCCCTCAGTCTTCTAGCTATGCATCATCGAAAACTATCATTGGGAGAGAACACTCATCAAAGAAATCATCATAGACAACACACAAGGAAAACAAAGTCAAACAAGTCTCAGCGAGTCAAGTGTTTAAGTGCGTGTGTGTAGGTCATAGAATCAATCTTTGAGTATCGCATCTGCTAATGGAAATATTATATCATGCTAAACTGTAGGGTAGGATATCTGATAAGTGTTGAGAAACACTTGATGCTAGGGTAGTGTTAAAAAACACTATTTGGGTAGTGTTAAAAAATACCATCTGCAAGATGTCCTAAAGACTAACGCATCCTAGAGACCAAAGCTAATCACAGTTATGCCCCCTAGACAAAGACAAAGACCAATTCCAAACCAAGGCAACAAGGTCAAGGCATGATGGAGAATGGCTAAGTGTCAAGGATGCATGCTAAAAGAGAAGGGTGCAAAGGCCTCAAGTAGCACCTATTTCCAGGTTTTCACCACTTGGATATTTTTCAATTTTTTTTCAATTTTTTTGTATTTTTGCTACCAAGGTGCCTATTTCCAGGTTTTCACAAAGGCAATTTTTCTATTTTTTTGAATTTTTTTTATTTTTTTGTGTATTTTCAGGACTTTATATACTTTTTAAGATTTTTTCAGCATCATATATGAATTTTTTTGCATTTTTTGAGGATCAATAAAATATGTACAAAGGATGCCCCCAGACAAAATAGGCATCATGGATAGAACTTCTTGAGGTGCAAAACATTGATAGGGTCAGGGAGTTGTTCCCCCTTTGGATCAAATAGTAAATAAGCACCTATACCAAAAGCTGCAGTAATGATGTATGGTCCAAGCCAATTAGGTTAAAACTTCCCCTTTTGCTCTCTATTTTGTTGGTTCTTAGGGTTTTCTCGCAAAACAAGATCCCCCACTTGAAATTTTCTAGGGTGAACCTTCTTGTTGAATTGTTTGGACATACGCTTTTGGTAAACTCTCATGTGATCAAAAGATGCTTTAAACTTTTCATCTAGAAGTTCTAGTTCCTGCAACCTCATGGCACGGTATTCTTCATCTATCACTAAACCTTTGAGAGAGACTCTAAGCGAAGGGATCTCTACCTCTAAAGGTAACACTGCTTCAACACCGTAAGTGAGGGAAAAAGGGGTAGCCACTATTGGAGTATGAATACTCATTCTGTAGGCCCACAAGGCTGGATTTATCTATAGGTGCCAATCTCTACCATTCTTGTGAACTATTCTATGGAAAATCTTGAGAATGGTCTTATTTGAAGCCTCTTCTTGTCCATTTCCTTGCAGGAAGTAAATGGAGGACCAATGTTGTTTTATCTGAAATTTCTTGTAGAGATGTTTAAGGTCCTTATTTTTAAACTGACCCCCATTGTTAGTGATTATCTCAGAAGGCACTCCATATCGACAAATGATATGATTCAAAATAAACAAAGTAACTGTCTTGCCTGAGGCAACAGAAAGTGGGATAGCTTCTACCCATTTGGTAAAGTAATCAGTAGTAGTAATAATGAATTTGTGTCCACCTGATGAGTTGGGATGTATCTTCCCAACAAGGTCAAAGGCCCAGTGCTGAAATTGCCAATGAGAAATAGAAGGAATAAGCTCCATACCTAGAGCATGTATCAGGTTTCCATGTTTCTGACACTTTTCACAAGATTTGGCAAAAGCTACTACATATGTCTGCATGGTAGGCCAATAGTACCCTACCCTAAGCAACTGTCGGGCCATGGCAAGACCATTAGAATATCCTCCACAAAAGCCCTCATGAATGTCAACTAACACTTGGTTGGACTCATCCTTTTCTAAACACCTAAGAAGTGTCCCATCTAAACCCCTCCTATATAGATCACCGGAGATAAGGGTGTGGCGAGAGGCATTATGAATAAGGTTTCTTCTTTCAGAATGATTGAAGGTTTCAAGAATAATGCCATCACAGAGATATGAATAAATGTCACCATAGCGAGATGATTCATGGCTAACCAAGGTACAAATGACATGGCTTTCTGAGGAGTAAAAAATAGGGTAACGTAGCTCTTCCACCAGGAATTCAAATCTACACTCATGTTGTTCTAGCTGAAGAAGTGAAGCTAATGTAGCCATAGCATTAGCTGCTTTATTTTCTACTATAGGGATTTTTTGAAATGTAACAAAGGTGAAATATCGGTGCAATGAATCAACCATCTTCTTATAGGGTATCAGTTTGTCATCCTTTGTTTGATATTCTTCATTAACTTGGTTGATAATCAATTGTGAATCCCCATAAATGTGTAGCTCTATAATTCCCCATTCTATGGCCATTTTCAATCCATTTGTTAAGGCCTCATATTTAGCAATGTTGTTTGTGCATGGGAACAATAACCTATAGGACTTAGGAATAGTATATCCATGAAGAGACACAAACAACACTCCAGCGCCTGACCCATTTTGCATGAAAGAACCATCAAAGAACATCTTCCATGTTCTAGTAGTCATATACATGATGTGCTCATTTGGAAACTCAACTTGAATAGGTATACTATCTTGAATGGGAAAATCAGCTAGTTGATCAATGATAGCTTGTCCTTTTATGGCTTTACACTCAACATACTCGATGTCAAATTCTGAAAGAATCATCATCCATTTAGCAAGTCTACCCATGAGAGCAGCCTTACCGAGAAAATATTTTAGAGATTAATTTTTGCAATGAGGTGTATTGTATGCACAAGCATGTAATGTCGCAATTTTTGGGAAGCAAACACCATCGCTAGGCAAGATTTTTCAATACTAGTGTAGTTAACCTCATATGACACAAGAGTACGACTGATATAATATATGGCTCTTTCTTTTCCAGTATCATCAAGTTGAGCCAATAATGCCCCTAGGGAAGATTATGTTGCTGAGACATATAATATAAGTGGTTTTCCTGGGATAGGAGGCATTAAGATTGAAGGATTAACCAAAAACTATTTGATTTGATCCATGCTTTGCTGACATTCCTCATTCCAAACACATTTAACCCCTTTATGCAAAGTCTTATTAAAGGGTTGAGCTCTATCAGCCAGTTGTGAAATAAACCTCCTTATAGACTGAAGGTGTCCTTGAAGACTCCTCATTTGACTGATGTTAGTGGGAGGTGGCATATCCATTATTGCTTGAACTTTTTCTGGGTCCACCTCTATTCCTTTAGCTGAAATGATAAATCCTAAGAGTTTTCTAGAGGTGACTCCAAATGCACACTTTTTTGGATTTAATCTGAGTTGAAACTATTCCATACGATCTAGAATTACTTCCAAATTGGCAAGGTGTGTATCCCTTTTCTTAGATTTTTCCAAGGTGTCATCCACATAGTCTTCCATGTTCCTATGCATCATGTCATGGAAAATAGTAGTCATAGCTCTTTGATATGTAGCTCTGGCATTTTTTAATCCAAATGGCATGATGTTCCAGCAATAGGTTCCCCATGCACAAGTGAATGCAATTTTCTCTTGGTCTTCAGGAGCTATTTTAATTTGATTATAACCAGAAAAGCCATCCATCAACGAATAGATCTCATAGCCCACGGTCATGTCCACTATCATGTCTATGTTTCGAAGTGGAAAATCATCCTTTGGGCATGCTTTATTAAGATCCCTAAAGTCTATGCAAACATGAATGGACTTGTCATGTTTTGAAACTGGTACAATATTAGATATCCATTCGGCATAATCAATGGCTCTTATAAATCTTGCACTGATGAGCTTCTCTAATTCATCTTTGACAAGGAGAGCTATGTGAGGATGCATTTTCCTCAATTTCTATTTTACTAGTTTGATTCCTGGAGCTATGGACAAATGATGCATAATGAGACTAGTGTCCAATCCTGGCATGTCTGAGTAAGTCCAAGCAAAATTATTATTTTTTCTTTGTAGGAACTTGGTATATGCCTCTTTTTCTTGTGTTGAAAATGATTGAGCCAAATGAACTATTTGTGGAGCCTCTGGTGTATTCAGATTAACTGGTTGTGTAGGCTCAATAAGTACTGAAGACCTATCCTAAAAATAGCTTGGAAGATTATCAAGTACCTCATGCTTAAGTGCCTCAGAGAGGTTTTCACCCTCAGATACGTCCTTTATTTTTACTTTTTTAGGTTCTGACACCGCCACATAGTGGTTTTCACCATCAGAACTCTCATTCTTTTTTTCTTTTCTTTTCATTTTGTGACTAAGGTACTTGATATCTGGTTTGGTCATACTTGTATTTGGTTCACTGGTGGAAGAGACTACAGGTTCAATTGCATTTAGGTAGCACGCTATTTCATAGTCATTTTGAAAAGTTAGGAGCTGAGGCTCTTGATAGTGCTAAGACCAATCAATTAAGTGAGGATTGGCAAGGGGTAGGTCAATGACTGGTTCAATATTGTGTATGTGAATGGTATCATCTCTAGTGATTGCAGAGTTAGGATCCATCAAGTATCCCTCTAAGGTACCCAAATCAGGACTTATCCTACTAAGCGAAGCATCATCCACTAAAGCGACTCATGGATTCCAATCTTCTAATCCTACACTAGACTTGTTAGCTACCTCATATTGGGAACTATATATATGGACAACAAAAATGTCCATGTCAACTGTAGAACAATCAGAAAGAGTCTCCCACTCATACTCATGTGAGTATGTATCTGAATCCCGGCTGGGATGTTTACACCAACCATATTTTTTAGGCCTTGACATAGAAGCATTGATGTCACTGAGGGTAACACCCTCTTGAATGCCATTTGTGTATTGAATAGGATCCTCAACATGATCTTCAATAGTGGATTGTTCTTGTTCTAGTTCTGAAATTGTTGGATTATCAACTATAGTATCTAAATCTCCCTAGAGGAGATTGGTGGAAGGGACCCAATCTTCACACCTATCTTGTTGATTTTTCACATTGGGTATGTATTCATCATCATTATCCATCACAACTAGGATAGGGGTAACTTTCTTGTTCTGACTTTCGAAACCTAGGCCAATTGTTGTCTTAGATCTGCATCCAAAAAGAGCATGATTGAGTGGTTCAGCCTTATCATCTAGTCTATGACTGAGAGGACCATGACTTGGGTAACCCATATTTTTTACCAAAGTATATCCTCTCCCATAAGTCTTAGGAGATGGAGAAAAATTTTCATTGTGCTTGTATTTTTCCTCTTTGTAAATCCAGTCTCTAACAACTACTTCCTCTTTTTCATCCTGAATGGGTATTGAAGACTCTAAAAATGTATCAAATAGAGTCATTGCTGAGGACAAGGGACACATCTCCTATGAAGGTTTACCATAGGACCTAGGTGAGACTGGAAGCTTTGTGAAGGATTCAATGTGATAACCACCCATACCAAGGTCTATGGTTTTGAACTTATTTTGACATTGTGCCAAAGTTGCATCAAAATTTTCTGCTTCTCAATTAAGAGGAACATGGGTCCTTGCTGAAATTGCATTAACAGATAATGTGCTATCCCCGGGTATACAAAATTCAACTCCATTATAGGGGAACTTGACACATTGGTGGTAGGTGGATGACACCGCTTGCATGTAATGGATCCATGGTCTACCAAGAAGTATATTATAGGCTAAAGGACCAGCATCGACAATTTGGAACAAAATGTCCTTTTCAATAGGACCAATCCTGATAGGAAGGATGACCAAGCCTTTGGAGCTTCTCTCTGCCTCATCATAGGCTTTGATGGTTATTTTTTTGTGAGTATCAATAACCTGCTTTGAGTAACCTAGTATTTTCAACAAACTCAAGGAACAAATATTGAGCCCAGCACCCCCATCAATCAACACACGCCTGACATGGGTCTTGTGAATCATGACTTCAATGTGAAGGGCAAGATTATGCAGATGGCTCAAGGCTTTGTCATCTTCTTCTAAGAATATGAGGTAATGTGGGCTAACAAGGTGATTTACCATGTTTTGGAATTGATCATTGTCTATGTTGTTAGGGACATTGGCTGTATGCAAAACATCTTCAAGGACAAACTTATGTCTTGGAGACAACTCTAGGAGCTCAAAAATTAAGATTTGAGCTGGTGTTCTTTGTAACTAATCAACGAGATTGTAGCTCATTTCTGGATTGACTACTGACTTGGTGGTGACATTCTTGGATGTCACTTGCTTTGGTTTGCCAGACTGGTTAGAATTAGGACCTTTAATGACCACAAGACCTTGACCTTGGCTTCTGGTGACAACATTAAGAGTTTGGGATGACCTTTGAGAGTGAGGACCTCTAAGCACCACCATGGGTTCTTCATCAAACATAGGAGGAGAATCCACACCATGACTATAAGAATCTTTGTTTCGCAGTATGTTGACATTATCATCCACAACTTCAAGCATATTGATAACATTCTCTGTAGACGTATAGGTGTAGTTGATTGTAGCTTTTCCATCTTTGGGTTTAGAGGTTTCCCCCTTATCATATTTAGGAAAAGGTTCCTTAAACACTTTATGATCTGCATTGGTTTTCAATCCATCAATCTCAAGCTTGCCATTTTCAATAAGATCTTGAATGAGATGTTTAAGTTTCCAGCAGTGTTCTATGTCATGTCCAATGCCATTATGAAATATGCAGTAAGCTTTTTCATTCCACCAATATGGCTTAATGTCAGGTATGTGAAATTTTGTTGGATCTTGTGGTTGTGCAAGATTGTTATCAATAAGCATTTTGAAAACATCCTCATAAGAGTCCCCAAGCTTAGAGAACTGTCGTTTCTCCTTTTTAGGTCTTTCTTGATATCTTTGTTTATGCTCTTGTTGGTTAGAGGATGTGTTAAGCTTCATAGCTTGAACTGCACTAGATAAATGAAGGACACCCTGGTCCTTTGGTTGGTTAGAGTCAACAACTCCGTCATTAACTACTTGCTTATTTTTATTCCAGTGTGAGTTATTGCTTTTGTCCTTATGAGAGTTGTTATTATTTTGACTATTGTTGTTATTATGTTGTTTAGTCAAAATACCTTGCTCTTTTAAGACATCCTCTATTCTACATGTGGTTTCGACCATGGTGTCGAATGAATCAAAGACCATCTTCCGAACCTCATACCACATCTCAGGTACTAAATTGCTCACAATGATATCAATTCTCTCCTATCCAGGAATCATCCTAGAATACTGGGAGCATAATTGTCTCCACCTTTGTAAAAATGTAACGAAAGATTCCCCTTGATTCTGTTTCAAATTACACAAATCGAGCATGGTGACTGATCTTGATAAATTGTAGGCAAAATGTTGCACAAATTTGTGGACCAATTCTTTAAAAGTTTTGACGGGAGGGGTTATGTTGGTAAACCACTTCATAGCTTGACCTTTTAGACTTCTTGGAAATAATCTCATCAAATAGGAATCTTTATGGTGAAATTCAAAACTCATAGTATAAAATTGATGCACATGATCATGTGGGTCACCATTACCATCATATTTGTCATATTGGGGAAATTCAATTTTCCTAGGAAAATCCGTCATGCTTCCACTCCTATCAAAAGGATTAGGACAAATAGAATCAAGGTTGAAGGAACTCTTGGGAGCCATCATTTTCTCCATCATTTTCTTGATTTTCTTAATTTCTTCTTCTTGTGAGGGACTCTGTTTCTTGATTCTCCTATCCACATCAAAATTATAAGGAACCCTTGCACCTTTATTAATCAAGTTCTCTAGGAACTTATCCTTATTTTGATCAAGGTACCTTTCCACATATTGTTGGAATAGTGGCTCTTGTTGCATTCTCATAAAATCTTGATTGTCAAAACTTGTACTACTTCCTCCATGATGAGAGCCATGATGAGCTCGTTGGGAGGTTTGTCTTGAGTTCCTAGGAGGTGTTCTTCTCCTATGTTGTGAAATTCTTCTCCCTCTAGGACTAGGAGATCTTGAAGGAGTCCTTGACAGCCTTCTACTTCTTGGGGTTCTTGAAGGAGTAGAGGGTGGAGAGTTGTTTCCACTATTGGTACCCTATTGTTGAATTGTGCATTAAGTTGTTGGGCTAGGAGCCTATCTTGTTCTTCTTGTATGGCCCTTCTCTCTATGTCCAACAAGGCTCATTGTTCCTCCTCTAGGAGCCTAAATCTTTCTTCTTTTGTAGCTTGTTCATTTAAGAAGGCTTGTTTTTCTCACTCAATACTTTTTAGCCTCTCACTTGTATATCTTGTGGTTATTTTTAGTGGAGAGCTTGGCCTTGAACGATTGAACAAGTTAGCTGCATTCACATGAGCATCACAAGATTGGTTATTTTGGTCTTCATGTTGTAACCATGCATCTTGATGAGCTTGTGCATAGTGTCTTTCGGCTCGTTGATGAGCATCCAGATATCTTGAATTAATAGGAGGTGATTCAGGTTGATTGTCATCATTGAACGACATGTTACCCCTATGTCTCTGAAAAATGTCATCAAGAGTTTGATCTATTGCTTCTCTTTGTCTCCTAGGCAAAGTGTAGCTCATGTCCATATTTGATTGAGAGGATGGTGAAGAAGTACTCAGCTGACTAAGGCTACTCTTAGGCTCAAACCAAACTTCTAAAGCACTCCTAGGAGAGTGATCGAAGATGGGTTCCTTCCCCTTTCACTTTTGATGAGTTTGGACTAAAGGTAATTGTTCAAAAACTACTTGAGGTTGTTTTCCTTGACCCACTTGGTATCTTGTTGTAGCCGGCATGAAAGAAAAGACCCTTAGTGAGAAAATAACCTTATGAATCGCTAATTGTCAAACTAGGATAGTGAAAATATTCAATTGTCCAAAAAGAGATATGGTGAGATAGAAAGCTGACAAAAGGTATAAATCAACATTGCCATAGTGGTGCATAACAAAAGGATTCTAGTATCCTAGCACATATGGATCAGGTTGATGATTTAACCAAAATATATTGAAATTGAATTTATATGAAAGTGGATTTGGACAAAAGAGTACTCAAACTCTCCAAGTGTGCAATCAAGGAATCTAAAGGTGAATCTTGTCAACAAGGACGATTCCTAACTTACTAATAACAAGCAAAATCTTTGGTGAAGTCAAAGGTTACTAACTCAAGATGTCTAGAGCCAAAAACTTGAGGTACAAACAAGATTTCAGTTGCAAGGTATGAAACTTACTAAAATCTGGTCAACTAAGAGAGGGCTGAAAATTGCATGAATTAGGCAGGCAGCAAAAAGATTCTAGGCAATAGTTTCCAGGCTAGCAGGGTGACAGTTTTAGACTAGGCGATACTTCATGTTAAGCAAGGCGATAATTTCCAAGCAGCCTGGGTGATACTTTCTAGGCAAGCAAGGCGATAGTCTTCCAGTGGTGAACTATCGCGCAATATTTTCCAGGATAGAGAGCGATACTGAGACAGTGTCATAAGATTCTTGACCAGTGAGTGTCAAAATATCAGTTTCTAAGGTAATTTGGTCCAAATTTCAGTTTGAGGGTTGGTTTTTTTCAGTCTCAATCATAATAATAACAATAAATTGATAGGTTTGCAAATAGTAGGTGATCAAACATGTCTTCAAACACTTGAAACAAAGGCAAAAGCAACCTTTCCAAGACAAGCAATTGTGATATCAAAATTGAAAAATCCTATGAATACTACCGTGATGTTTGCTATTCAAGAACGTTTACACTGGTATATCACAATGAGAACAGTTCAAGCACTTTTTAGCCTAAAAAGACAATGGCTCAATACTTAACAACTTGGCCCACACTTGATGCTCCATTGCCTCACACAAAGTGGTTGCCCACAATAGATATTGGCTTTGTCGTGGAAGTTCCAATGACACAACCAAAGGAGCACAGATGGTGAGTAATCTTAGGGTGATCTGGGTTATTCCACTTGGATCAATCCTTGCACCAAGAAGCTAAGTGGAAAAATAGGGTGGCCTCTACCTATGGTTCTTAATAAGGGCTTCTGTTCGTAATACCCCTCTTGCTCCCCAAAGGGACTCATTACCTTGCGGCAAGTAATGAACCTCGTGGCCACAAGAGTACCTTAAGCATTCTTGCTCAACATTTTCCTCATGGTCACAATCCCACAAGTACTCACATCAAGCGAAGATAAGTACTACGTCTACCAAGGTTTTGTGTCCTTGATAGCCTTGAGTTTATAGTGGGTTGGAATAGCCGGCAAAAGGCTTGTCCCCACTTGGGTCATTCATCTTGATTGCTCAAGAGTAGGATCACTAAAGGATTCTAAAGATCTAAGCAAAGAATGGATCAACTTATGAGATTCAAGGTTTTTGTTTCACCACAAGGGTGAAGAGCATACTCCCCTATCTCAAAGTTTTCTCCCAAACACACCAAGAAAATGTTCAATTACCCTCTTGCTTTCAAAATCCAAAGATGAGTCAAGATTTTATGGTTCACCACAAGGGTGAAGAGCATACTTCTCCTACCACCCAAGAATTCCTACAACAAGATATTATGTTCCTATGAAATGAAACAACTAGTAATTACCACACTTGAAATGAAATAAACAACAAACACTTGATTGGGTTTTTATGCTTTGGGCAGCCCTACAAAAACCGTTAGTAGCCCTTGTGAATTTGAAGCTTTGACATGCGTTCTTTTAAGAAAATAATCAAGCAATGAGAGCACCTACAAGCATAACTTGTTAGCCCCACAAGGTTAGCAAAACCAAAATCCAAATGAAATCTACAAATTAAATCTATCTAACCACAACAAACTAAACCAGCAAGCTAACTAGATCCAAATTTGGCAAGAAAGAACTCACTGTCGGGTACAAGTGACAATACAATCACCAAAAATATCACGCGATACTTTATAGTATACTGGGGTGATAATATATTTCTAGGCAATACTTCATTGTACTGGCGGGCAACAGAATGTTCCGAACAGGGTGATAAAATATCTCAAATAGAGTGATACTTTAACTAGTAAAGTATCGCGCCACCATACGAGAACTATCGCTCGATACTAGAAAACTATCACGTGATAATCTGAGATTGAAAAACTTGAGAGCTGAAAATGAAGCTAAAAATTGACGAAAAATTTGACATAAATGAAGAAAATTAAGGACAAAACAATAATGCTCTGCCCCACGGTGGGCACCAAAAATGTACACACTCAAATGGTGCACTTCTCTATGTCATTATATCCAAGGGAATCCATGAATAGGAAACCTGAGAAGGCGACCTAGAGCTCTCTATGTATGGAGTTGCAAGATTATTTTAAGTTTGCTCTCAGCTAGAGCTATTAAGCTAATGACCTTGCTAGTCAACCACACAATGAGAGATTCAAATGAAGACAAGGGCAAGAATGCCAATATCCCCAAGAATCACTATGAAATGCAAATGCAAATGCAAACTAGATTAAGATGAATATGCAAGCTAGAAATGAGAGGTGCAAGCTAAGCTATGGAAATGAAAGTACAAGATATGCTATGAAAAGGAAAGTACAAGTATTACCAAGCCTCCTAGTTAAACTAGATGAGTTACTCTAAAGCTTGAAAGGAAATCTACACTATGAAAGCATAAACATGAAGCTACTTTTCATGAATGAAACTAAGAATGGAATGTAGATGCAAAAGCCAAGAATGCTCCAAATTTTCAAAAGCTCCAAAGTGACCTAGAAAACCTGTAGCATAACATTAGTATTCAAAAATGCATCTGAAAATGAGGAAGAGAGCTCTTCTTTTATAGGAAGTGAGAAAGAATGGACCATGGAGATTAAGGGGCAAAAGATTTAATCAAGGGTGGAGCTTGAAAGAGGAGCAATCCATGTGCACAAGTATCCTCCAATGAGAAAATAAGAGTTGACTTTTGTGTCCATATAAGACAAAAAGTGTTTTTCTCCTTTTTATAAAATAAGAATAATGTTTTATTTGTGCAACTTAGGATAAGAGGAAAAGTGGAGGTTTTTTATTTATTAAAAGGGGAGGAAATTTCATTTAAATAAATAAAGACTTAGGATAAAATGGTTAGCCCAAGGAAAATAATTAAAAATGATAAAATAGGATTTGATCAAGGAAATTGATATAATTGATTTTTGAAAATATTGATTCAGGGATTTGATAAATTGTTGAATGGGGGCCCAAAGTCTAGGTGACCATTTTAGGGTGCATACACAATCTAGAGGACCAAATGATTGCTGGTACTATGCAAAACCCAGTCATAAGAAGAAAGATTGTTGGTCTCGAAGGAATAAAGAAGGAGACAAACAAGAAGGTAATGAGGAGGCAAATGTGGTAAGTAATAATTTTGAAGAGGATGCTTTGCTTCTTTCTTTAGAAAGTATTAATGATTCATGGGTTTTAGATTCAGGGGCTTCATTTCATGCTACACCCCATAGAGGTTATTTTCTTGATTATGTCCAAGGGGATTTTGTGCTAGTTTATTTGGGAGATAATGAACCTTGTCAGATTGTTGGAAAGAGGAAAGTTAAGATTAAGTTGCAGAATGAGAATCATTGGCTACTACAAGAGGTAAGACATGCTCTAAGATTGAGTAGGAATTTAATTTTAGCAAGGCAACTAGGTGATGAGGGTTGCACAGTTACTTTTAATGATAGAAATTGGAAGGTTTCAAAAGGTTCCTTAGTAGTAACAAAAGGTGTGGAAGTAGGCACCTTATATCTTTGTATAGGTCATATTGTTCCTTCTACTTTAATTGTTTTAGAGAAAAATGAATGTTCAGGAATAGTTGTTGTAGTTGAGCAGGAAGAACATCAAACAGTTGATGTAGATTTTGACACAACACTATGGAACAGCATACTTGGGCACATGAGTGAAAAAGGTATAAAATTACTTCAGTTAAAGAAAGTTTTACTAGGTTTGAAATGTGTCAATATGAATTTTTGTGAATGGAAAAAAAAGAGAGTTAGTTTTGTGAAGAGTGGGAAGGAAAAGCAAAATGAGAAATTAGAGCTTGTGCATACAGATGTACGGGGACCAACTCATGTATCTTCCATTGGTGGCTCTCTGTATTATGTTACATTTGTAGATGATGCAACAAAAAAAGTATGGATTTATTTCCTTAGACAAAAATCTGATGTATTTCAAACTTTTAAGAAATAGAAATGCTTGGTTGAGAATGAGACTGGTAAAAGGCTAAAATGTCTTAGATTTGATAATGGTGGTGAGTATTATAGAAATAGCACAAAATTTGAAGATTATTGTTCAAACTTGGATTTGTAATACTCAGAATTACATGACAATAATAGAGTGTTCAAGGAGTATGATGTTGCATGTTGGGCTGCCCTTAAACATGTAGGTGGAGGATATTAATACAATTGTATATTTAATCAATAGAGGTCCCTCTACTCCTTTGGGTTGTGGTATTCCAGAGGAAGCATAGACTGGTAAGAAGGTGAGTTATTCTTTTCTCAAAACCTTTGGCTATGAAGCATTTGCACATATAGATCCTAAAAATAGAACCAAGATGGAAGCTAAATCTAAGAAATGTGTATTTGTTGGATATGGCATTGATGAATTTGGTTATAGGCTGTGGGATTTTGAAAATCATAAAATTGTAAGAAGCATGGATGTCATATTCAATGAGAAAGTGTTGTACAAAGATATTTTGCAGCAACATGAGAAGAAAGAAAATGATTATGTAGTACTAGATGATACTCCAAAAGATGATGTTTTGGTAGTTCCTTATGCTCTAAAACAACAACAACATCAAATACCACAAACCCTAATGAATGTTAGATGGTCAACAAGGTTAAGTAGAACTCCAAAATTATTTTCTCCTTCTTTGTATTCTATTTTATTAACAAATGATGGTAAACTAGAATGTTATGATGAAGTTGTATAGGTGGATACAAATCTTCAGTGGGAGTCTACAATGATAGATGAAATGGAATCCTTGCTAAAAAATTAAATTTGGGATTTATGCAAGTTACCTGTAGGTAAAAGGGATTTTTAGAATAAATGGGTTTAGAAGTTGGAAGAAGAAGATGGAGGTAAGAAAAGATTTAAAGCCAGGTTAGTTGTAAAAGGATTTTCACAGAAAAATGGCATTGATTTTGATGAGATATTTTCTCTAGTTGTTAAAATGATTTCTATTCGTATTGTTTTAAATATTGCGGCTGCTGAAGATTTTCATTTAGAGCAACTTGATGTTAAACCAAATTTTTTTCATGGTGATTTGGATGAAGAAATATATATGGAACAACCACAGGGATTTGAGGTCAAAGGTAAGGAGCACTTAGTGTGCAAATTAAAGAAAAGTTTATATGGCTTGAAGCAAGCACCTCAGAAATGGTATCTTAAATTTGACAGTTTTATGCATAAACATGGATATACTAGGTGTCATTCAGACCATTGTGTTTATTTTAAGAGGTTGGATGACGATAGCTACATTATTTTATGTTTATATATTGTTGATGATATGCTTGTAGGTGGGTCTAACATGGATCACATTAAGGGATTGAAACAATAGGTAGCACACTCATTTGCTATGAAGGATTTGGGGGAAGAAAAAAATCCTTGGTATAAAAATATGCAGAGATAGGAAGTACAAAAAATTGACTCTATCTCAAGCTGCTTATATTGAGAAGGTGTTGCAACATTTCTCTATGGAGAATGTCAAATATGTCAGCACACATTTGCTTGGTCATTTGAAATTGACTAAGGAGATGTGTCCAAATACACCAAAAGAGGAGACTAAAATGTACAAGGTACCTTATGCTTCAACTATAGGAAGTTTAATGTATGCTATGGTATGTACTTGGCCAGATATTGCACATGCAGTGGGAGTTGTTAGTAGGTGTATGAGTCATCTTGAGATTGGCCATTGGAATGTCGTCAAATGGATTCTCAGATATTTGAGAAGAACATCCAGTAAATGTTTACATTTTGGGGGCTCTACTACTGATTGAGAAGGCTATGTTGCCTCAAATTTGGCAAGGGATCTTGATACTTGGTGGATTACTATATGATATGTATTTACTATTGGTGGGATAATAGTGAGTTGTATTTCTTGGTTACAGAAGGTGAATTATTTATCCACTACTGAGGCAAAATAGGTTGTTGCTACAGAGACAACTAAGGAGATGATATGGATTCAATTCTTCATGGAGGAGTTGAGAAACCCACAAATGGAAAATTATTTGTTTACAGATATCCAAAGTGCCATTAATCTTACCAAGAATTTTTCTCTTCATTAAAAAACAAAACACATACAATTGTTGTACCATTTCATTCGATCAATTTTGGATGATGGACAGTTAAAGCTGAAAAAGATACATATAGATGATAATCCAACATATATGTTAAAAAGGTAGTAATAAGGGAGAAGATGAACTCCTCTTCAGTTGCAGTTGGTCTTGTAGACTGAATAGAATAAAGGAATAATTGAGTCTAGGGTGGTTCGATCCAGTGAGAGCCTCATGTGCTAGCGGTATTGCTATAAGATCAATCTCCAAGTGGGAGATTGTTGTTTAGCGTAGAGCCTGATCAGCCACCAAGTGGGAGATTGTTGGTCTATGGTGACTGCTCAGGGAAGTAATATACACTTTCCATTTATCCTCGCCGGGGAAAAAAATTTTGGGGCTATTGTTTGGCTATTTCTGGGCCAACATGTTGTAACCGATTCTAACCCTAAATAGGAAAAAATATTGTATAAAAATGGCTTAGGGTTAGGGATTTCATTATGTATGTTTTTAGTATCTTCTTACGGCAGTATTGATCTATAAGGGATTGCAGATTGTAATCAGGTTGTAATCACATGATAATAAGAATATTGGACTAGTTGTTGGTGGACGTAGCATAGGGAATAGGTGAACCACATTAAATATTCATGTCTTATGTTCTCTTCCATGTGGTTTATTGTTTTCTGATATTGGTTATATCTTCATGTAACTTTTATTTATGTCTTGTTAATCCTAACAGTAGTGTCATTCCATACAAGTTTTGACCCCTTCCAGATCCTTTAAGACCTTCAAATTTGAGATCAAAATTTTCATACCACCTAAAACTAACTGCCACCTATGACTACAAGGTTGAGATAATTTTTCCCAATAGAATATGGTCCAAAAGAATAATAGTTTGAAGGTTGTGGAAGACTCAAAATAAAAGAACAAGACATATTTGATGAAGAGAACAAAATATTCTTTTGAAGGCTCATTTGACATCCATTCCAGATGCTATTTCCTTTTCTACTAAATGACCCAAACTACAAGGTTTGAGGGGTAGGTTTCACATGAATATGTTCCCCCCACCAAGGTTGGATATTGAGTATCTTATCAACATGGCAATAAGGTGTGAAGGACTTTCTAGAGGTAAGATTTATGTTTTGTGGTCCAAAAAGATGACTATATGGTTTTGTAAATACTGTATTAGTTGTTTGGTTTTTCTTGAGATTTCATATAATAAGATGTGTTTAGTTATGGATTGGAGAAATGATATGTTTGTTACTTCTCAAATTAAGATGCATTTGAATAACTTGGATAATAATTTTATGGATTGTAGAAGTTTCTTTGATAAGTTGAATGATAGGATGAATTTGTAGAATTGGTTTCCTCCTATGGAAATTTATTGGTTTAAGGATGATGTTGTCTTCTATGTTGATAAGAATCTCTAATACATGGAAGAGGTAGAGTCTAAAATTGTTTGGAAAACTATGTTGTCCTATGAGATTACTAGGGAAGAATGTATAAGAATTATTAAGACTCCAAAGGATACTAGTGCTTCCAAGATTGAAGCTGTGGAAGAACTATTGATTTCTACTGGTGAAGGAAAAGACAAAGATAAGTGCAAAAGTATGAGAAACATGTATGCAAAGGATTTGTCCTCTGGTAATCAAGAAAATAGTGTTAGATGGATGTGGCTGAAGTTTTTCCCTTATCCGAAGATTGTTCCAAATGATAGTAAAGATGAAGAACAAAAAGATGTTGATGTATAAAAGGAAACTATAGAAGTTAATATTTAGGTTTTTGTTGGTAATGAGAAGCAAGTTGCTTCTCCTATTTCATTAGAAAAAGTTTATATGTCAATTTAAAATATTCCTACTATGTTGAGTCATTCACAAGGACTGAAGATTATGATCAAAATAATTTTGAGTTTCTCCAGGAGAAGCTTAGGGTTGTTTACCCTCCTTCTAGCTTGGTGCATTAGGCTAGTGCATTTATCTAGGGGAGATTTCTGAGTTATTCTTATTATGGACTAATTCTAGTGGCTATTATCAAAGTTGTGCAATGGTAAGTATATTTTTGGCTTTTGACCTTGATGGAAAGGGGGGGAAATATAAGGGACATGTATATTTGACAATGTATCGAAGAATGTTTTGGCCATTTCAGTAAGGAGGAATTGATAGTGATCAATATCTTTGTAAAATATTTTTGGTGGCTATTTTCCATCAATGACAAAAGGGGAGAATGTTGGGAATATATATTTGGTTGTCTATTGTCATTGATGTCAAACACTCTGGTCTAGAGGTATTTGAGGTGTTCAAACATTGTAGTCCATATGTATTTGTTGTTGACATGTTCAAGTATATCTTTTGTCCAAAAGAAGAATTTTGGTCCAAAAATAAGTGAGGTTGTGTGCTAGACATGTTAATGCTTATGAACCTATAGAATAACAGAAGACATGTATGTATTTAGTGCTACAAAACAATGGAAGACAAGTATGTATTCAGTGCTACAAAAAAACATAAGACAAGTGTGTATTCAGAATAGTGGAAGATAGGTATGCATTTTAGCGATTGTGAGAATGATGTTTGTCAGTACTTTAGAGTTATTTTATTAGGTTTGGAAGTCAATGGTTGTATCTAGATGTTTGTGGTTGTAAAATATATTTGTGTAATTGAAGATGATAGTTATTCAATTGTGTTTTCTAGAAGGTTTCTCCTCTAGAAATCTAGGTTGAAGATGCGTAAATGTATGTGTAGATACGCCATGTATTGTATTCAGGTTTGGTCTTGGTTGTGGTCGTTCCCACTGATCCGAACATAGTGTCATCAACTGTTGTAGTTATAATAAATTTGAGGTTTGGTATGGATATAGATATCAAGTGATGTGGTTCTTTGGGCAGTGTGCTACTACACATTTGAGATGGCTATGGAATTTGTTCCAATAATTGTAGGTTTGGTATTGGGGTATGTGTAGAGTATTCATGGTCCCTTATTCTCCTAGAGTGGATCATGCTTTGATTTTTTGGTCTGGGTAATTATTTTAATGTTTATATCTTATCTATATGGGTTTGTGCTATGTGTGACCTATGTATTTAATATTTATCTCTTATCCTGACGGGTCCATGTTATGTGTAATCTATGTTTTGGTCAAGATTCTTCTAGCATATGAATTTATTGTAATTTTTTGTTGACATGGCCAACTTGTAACTTAATTGTAATATGCTTTTAGCATGGTTCACCTTGTTGAAAAATCCAATGATCTATCTTGTATATAAGTACAATGTGTGCTTTGGAAAAAAGAAAGAGTGTGCAATTAGCGAGCAAGTGAAGATCTATAAGTAGAGTCTCAAAAGAGAAAAATCTTAGTTTATGAAGAGTTCTATATTGTCACTGTGGAAGATAAGAAAAGGAAGTAAAAATATGTTGTTGAGGTTGACAATGTTGTGAAGATCAGTTGCATTATCAGGAGAATTTATCTTTATCTATTGTGAAGAGTTGTATGTATCTTGTCCCTAGGACAGTGATTCTTGCATGCAAAAGTTCTTTATAGTATCTTGTTACTTTGGCAGCAAGCCTCTGTTTGCAAGTATGGAGTAGTGAGCTCCTATTTGTATTCAGTTTTGTATTGGCAATGAGACTCTAGTTGCAAGTCCAAAACAATGATCTCCTACTATATTTGTAATCAAACTATATACATCAATAGAATCATCTTTGTGGACAAGTGCTCATTCTATTTTTTCCCAGTTTGCATTTTCTACATATAAAATCTTGGTATTCATGTGTTATTGTTTTAGTTCATTGTTCACTTAATAATTTGTGTGGTGGATAATATTTATGAGTTATTTTCCAAGTAAGGGTTTTAGTTTATGTTGATTCATCCCCCCTCTTAGCATCAATGTGTGTTCAACAATCTCTATTGTGAAAGACCTAGTTGAAATTTTTGATAGTCAAGTTGATATATGTAGATGTGCAGACGGTTGAGATGAGGTGTGGATTGACTTATATTATACTGGGATCAAATGTGAATTCAATGTAATGCAAATGTAAAAGAGCAGAGGTGGAAGAGTGAAAGTTTGATAGAGTTGTTGTAGTGGTTGGTTAGGAGATCCCACATTGTTTTAGTCCTTCATATTTTTGTGTTAGTTAGAAGATAGTGGATATTTTGGAAGCTTGTGCAAACCTATATCTTGCACCTAAGGAATTTTTCCTTTCAATGATTGACAAGTCCTTTGTATCTTCCATGGGGTTGGTGTCTTAGCCTATAAGTTCATTTTAGGTGTAGTGCACTCCTTGGCCAATGACCTAAAATATTTGTAATCAATTATTTATATTGTGAGTGTGATTATCAATATGGTTTATCTTGCATTGAGTTTTCATATAAAACTATAGTGTTCATGTGTTTTTTTTGTCATTGAAATATCTTTCCTTCAAGATTAAATTGATAAAAGATAATTAAATATTTGTGTGATAGAAAAGTTTTAAAATTTAGACAAGACCGATCCACCTCCCTCTTAGTCTTGTGGTATGTTCAATGGGAGTTTGAAAGACCAAACCTTGGGCTTGACAATATTGATAAGCTCCCATGTAGTCACCTCAATTTTCTTTGTTTCAACTAAATATTATGATAATCTTTCTAGAGGATTTTTCATATTGATTCTCTCTTTCATTATATTTTACTAGTAATTTAATTAGCTTATTCATATGCCATTTCCTTAAGATTAGAGAATTTGGATTTTCTTTCTTTCTTTTGTTTCAATTTTTCTTACTCCTAGTAGTCTGTAGGTAGATTTCTCATCCCATAAAATATATGTTTTTGAGTCTTAAGGACTGCAACATACTTGGACACTATTGTAGTTGTGTTTTTGTATTAAAAACATGTTGTCATCTATATTATATTCCCTACTATATTATTGTTTGATATTCTAGTCTTGTTTACATTGTAATCCCTTAGGTTCTCTTTCCATACTTTTAATTTTTCTAGTTTTCTTTGTTACAAAATAAAATCATTAATTATTGTCTAGGGATTAAATACAAATTCTACTTAGATGAAATTAAGTAGGCATTTCATATATTTATTTATATATAGAAGTAGTTTGGTTGGAATTTGAAAGTTATAAGGGAATAAGTTGAAAAGTACCATTTAAATTATATGGATATAGGCATGAGATGGTCCATGATTGCAATGATGATAACATAACTATGATTTTGTATTCAAATTGAAAAAAAAGAGTAAAATGATTGAAAATGATATTGGTTACAAAATATGCATAAAATTTAAAAAACATAACATAAGATAAGAGGAAATGAATGTACATAAAACTTGACACCTAGATTAGGAAAATAATACAAGATGGGCTAAAATGGGTCTTGAAACATGCTATAAGAATGGACATTAAAATTATTTAAAATTTTGTGTAAAAATTATAGACTATGTAGTTCATGACACTACAAATAGTTGGATATTTGTGTCATTAAATATATCCATCTCCAATAGTGATGCTCTTGTCACATATCATCTAAAATAAGGTCACTCCTACACAAACTTCCCACTAAAATCAAGATTAATATATTCATAAAATATTTTTCATAATCAAACATCTCATAAACTAATAGAGCTCTGGGTACCAAATAAAAAGAAGCTATATATAATTACACAACTTAATTTTTTGAGAAGATAATTATTAAATAGGTTGCATAAAAAATGATTAATAATTGAAAAACCATGCAACACATATAACACAACACATACCTACGAAAAAACATTTTGAAAATAACCCAATAAAGAAATCCTCAATAATTCTCAATAAATAACATCGTCATAGAAATAATACAATCTTTGAGTGCCTAAGTTTCTCCCAAGCAAAAATTATGTGTAGATTAATTTTTGAAACATAATCCCTTACAAATACAAATACATCTCATATTTATTACAACCATAGACTTTATTGAATGAAGAGGGGAATAGAAAATGAGGGAAAAACTTTAAAAAGATAAATACGACTAATTAATAATAAAAAAATTGTGTAATGTGAATAAGATAAAATCATATTATCAAAGTACTATTAATACTTTTGAAAGACCATTATACTTTTGTAATAGGTTTTACCTTGTTTACATGATGTCTTTTAATTTATTTAATTATTTGTGTTTATTCTATTTCATTTTTTTGTCATGTTCTCTCATTTTTTACTCCTCTCATTTTCTCTCTTCCATTTTAAGGAAGAAAGTCTACAACCTATCTTTAAGTTCTTCCTCTTCTTAATATGGATCATTTAGTGTGATCCAAAATGTTGATGCTAAAAATCATCACACAATTGCATCTAGATCCACTCTCAATTATTATTATAGATTATGAAAATATTATGTATCTTAGTCATAATGCATTTATATGTGTGCCACCTCAATGGGATACCCTTTTACATATGAGATAAATAAAAAATAAAAAATTAAACATTAAGATTTGTTAGGTATATGACACCTAAGTTTAATATAAATTATAAAAGAAAGAGAACTAAGCATGTGTTGAAATAGTTTCTTTAGGCCTTAGTCAAATATAATAGTGTGCATTTCAACCATTGCAATGTATTCTTAGGATCCTATCACAACCTAATTTCGGTGGAATTTCAAGAGCATTTCAACAACACTTCCTTACCACCAAAATTACCTCTTAAACCACTAACCTAACTACGCTATATATAAGCAAGAGATGCCGATGAAATGTGCAACGATTTTTGAAAACCATATATCTAAGTGTCATATTCTAAGTTGAGAACCTATGCATGATTATTCACCTTCCTAGGAGTTGTTTAAGTTCCAAGGCAATTTCCATATGCTCTCCCTATCTATCCAATCCAAGCCCTCAAATTTTTTAATTGTGTCATGTCTGCTTGTCTTCATGTGATCCCAAAGACATTTACAATTCTATATTACTCATTCCTAAGAAAAAAATATTTTAATGAGTGAGGCGTACCACCCTAGGTGGACCACAATTTACAACATTAAATGTTTTATGCATGATACACAATACCTTTCCAAAAATTTCTAATGCACAATCTCTCAAAGATATGTATATGTGATTTTTTATCTTCTACTTATGTCGATTATGTACAATCTATGAAAGATTGTGTTCAATATTAACTATATATCTCTATAATTATGTTTTTTTTTGTTGCACCAGAGGTATCCTCGTGAACCGGCCCAACTCCTAACCCACCTTTCCTTGGTCTTACTTACTATCAAGTTGGGGTCAGGAAGGGGAGAGTTGGGGTGAGACTAATCCTCTGGGGATGTACCAATCCGACTGCAAGCCAGGTGCATCGGGTGAATCCAGGATTTGGAGTCGAAGTTGAGACCACTAGAGAGCAAGCCCAAGGCCCAAGCCAACTCCGCTACCTGTGCAGACTCTATATAACTATGTATTATCTAATTCTTTCTTTCTTATGCCTATTACATATACATACATTGCATAAAAATAATAATAATTAGAAATGATTAAAGTTTAAGTAACAAATGACATATCACATTTTGAAGCTATAATTGTCAATGATTCATAAAGAAGCTATATAGATGAGTGTGCTAATGTGATGTGGATTATGAAAACACATCCAATTTATATGTGTCTTAATTGCATAAAAGATGCAAATGTTGTTTTCCATTTTTTGTTGGTATAATCACCAATAACATAAAATATAAAATTACAAGAAATGTCACCACTCTTTTGATATGGAGCTATACAACAAAAGTGCATTTAACGTTCATGTGATATCTATATAATCAAATATCATCGATGTGAAGCATAATAAAATTGTACGACACTATGTAAAACATAATTGCGACAAATTAAACAATCTGTATGAACAATTATCCAAATTACAATGAATGCTTTGTCTTATGCATCTAAAGCATAAAAAATAGTGAGTTGAACCAAATATAAGTGCAATTTAAAATTGCTTCAGAATCGTCAAATGGCAGTCAAATAAACCAGGTAGAAACAAAACAGAATAATGAAAATGTTCAGATGTGCTATGTTTTATAGAAACAAATATTCACTGTCAAATCTGCTAATCGAAACAGCGAAGGACAAAAAGCTTCACAGCAGCAAGTAGTAATTTACTAGATACGAATTGCGGGTGATAAAACGTCAATATAGTATTGTATATATAATTTAACCACACGATGAAAGTCAAGTGCCCGTCTAGCTCAGTTGGTAGAGCGCAAGGCTCTTAACCTTGTGGTCGTGGGTTCGAGCCCCACGGTGGGCGCATGACGTTTTGCACTTTTCACATGTTCTTATGTTTGTGTAGTCTCTACCTCATGTATTGTGTAGCTGTATTCTGCCTCGTGTATTTTATGGCTCTGTAGCTGTATATTTGAAGTAATAAAATTTCCATTTCCAACAAAATAAAAAGGTAGGTTTGTAAATTTTGAGAGAGCTATTATTATATTTCTAGTCAATAAACTTATGTTGTGGTTTGTCTTTTATTATTTCTATTATTATATTTCTAGTCAATAAACCTATGTTGTGGTTTGTCTTTTATTATTTTTCTAAAAGTTAGAATATAGTGTCATATGATACAACAGCATTTTCTAGGAGAAGGAATTTTTTTAAAATCTATTATGAAATTTTCAAATAATTAATTTTTGATTTTATGTTCATGTATTAACAAATTTCATAATGAAAAGTTTTGGGGCTGCTTTGGGGAAAGGAAGAATGCTTTTTAAAAAAACAAAAGGGTTGAAAGAAAGAAAGAAAGAAAGAAATTATTTTAATGTTCACGAGGCTAAAGATAATCTATAGGATAGTATGACAGAGGTGGTTTTCATGGTATTTTGGCTCTCAGTTAGGGAATAGCAACAATGATGGTTGCTTTGGCTCTTTAGGTTCCTTTTCTCGATGTCACCTCATCTAGTCTCACATTTACTAGCTCTATGGTTATCTCTATGTATCTAATGGATACATTTTCAATTTATGGTGGTCACCATGACACTAGATGTAACTAGATAATCAAAATGTAACCAAGTAGTGTTATGGGCATGAACAGATAGCCCCTTCAGCTTACAGTTAGCATACAGTCAGTTAGGGTCATGCATAAGCGTAGATTTGGTTCTATGTCTATCTCTGGTTAGCCATCACCTAGACTTGGCTTTGGCATACTTATGTAATTCTCTGTTAATATAGATACAGTCTTCACTTTGGTGTGTTATTGATAAAAAAAAAAAATAGTATGTAGGATAGATCGCTTCACCAACTAGATTTCTACATTTCAGCCCTTTCCTTATGAAACTTGATGACGAGTTCTCTCAACTACTCAATTGTCCCCTTGCTGAATAAATCAACCTAACATTTAGTTGTCAACATATTTACAAAATTGTTTCTACTACCCTTGAAGGCATCACTCGCTAGTACAAAAACAACAATATATGACTAAATAAGCTACTAAAAATTGTATATAAATGACTAGTTTTGGTCACGCGACCATTAGTAGTTTATTGTCGGTCATTTAACTCACGACTAAATTTATGATTAAACTATTTTAGTCATTGATTTAGTCATCGATTTGGTCATTGACTTTGTCATGGTAGTGATATATTTAGTCATATTTTTTTAATCATTAATTTAGTCCTATTTATTTAGTCATTAATTTAGTCATATATTTAGTCATTGATTTAGTCATATATCTAGTCATTGATTTAGTCATTAATTTAGTCATTAATTTAAGCATATTAGGGCACGATGGAATCGAACCACCATCCTTCTGCTTGTAAAGCAGGTGCTCTTCCATTGAGCTAGTACACTTTAAAGAATAATTAAACTATGTATACTATGTCAGCCTTCCAACCTTTCAACGAAGACACAAATAAGATGCAAGTGAAGAACATAAGAGTTGTTGTAGCTAAGGGATAGGGTTGGATATGCACTATTATAAAGAGAAGTGAAGCACAATTATAAAACATATCTCGAAAGAATTATTTTGAGAATCATTTTTTATTCAAATGTGTGACTAGGTGTTACATTTAAGAAATCTAAATTAGATCAACTTCCAGACATCATAGGCATCTTTAGTTGATCATGTTTGATGAAAATGATTCTTAGATATGGCATGTGTAGGTAGAGTCAAGCTATTATCATCACCGCAATTTAAAATTGATATGAATTTAGTATTTAGCTAATAATTTTGTAAAAAAAATGTTTCTTTTTCACTAAATTCATGTTATTTATGTCTCATTTATGTGTTCAGATTTTTTGATCAATTGACTCAAGTTTCAAGTTTTGTCTAAGGCTTTCCAAAGGACACCATGGAAGCTAAGGTTGTGATAGAAACTTGATTAAAGATTTTATCATTTTTATTTTGGTTTTATTGTGAAATGGGATTCTTAAGTAAAATCATCATTGCTATTACTTTCTATGAGATATTTTCTCGTACACAATTTCTTCATTTTACTAATAGAATATTACCTACAAAAATATGTGGTCATAGACATGAGCATACAACTTATGTTGAAATAATTCATTTTGCACAATCCAATCTACACAACTTCCACAATCACCTTTAGCCAATACTTGACTACATTATTGGCTGCAATTTTTTATTATAATTTGCTAATAAATTCAGCCATACACTTCCAAATTTGGCATAGTTGAGAGTGTTAATTTATGAATATAATGGACATTATCAAGGTCAAGAATATCACTAGAAGGGATGCAAAAATAAGTAGTTCCTACCTTAGTGGCAAGATTTATATTATTGAATGCCTTCTAATTTAAGGTCATGTGTTTAGATGCTTTGTTGTCCATGTTTCTCAGGCAGCTACATTATCTGAGATGAAGACTAGTTATGTTTCGTATTATTAGAACTTAGAATATCCTGAAACTGAACAATACAGTTGAAATTAAATCACACTAGTATTCTACCATAGATGTAGATCAACACACTTATTTTTACTGACCAAGATATCCTTACACATTGTGACTGGTTAGCTTTCCTCCCTTGAGAATATAGTTTTCTTTAGGAATATCTTCACCCTTGAGGTATCTGTCCAACATATCCTTCACTCCTACAATATTATCTGAAAATACATTTATATCTAATTAGTCAAATAAATTATCTTCGTATGCAGATAATATAAATTTTCACTATCCAATGGGGAAGTGTCTGTGAGGGTCCAAATGACTACTCAATGAAAAGAATGAAACGTTCCCCTCCAGTTCACTCTAAAAAAAATGAAAGAATTAGGATATCCCTTGGACATCCATTTTATTGGAAATCAAAATAAAACATTACCTAATAAAACTGCACGGTTACCCTGATTGGTATGTTTTTCCCCAATCTGACTGGTATGTTAATATTATTTGACTTTTCAGGAAACCACGACAGGGAATTATTTGTGAGGTTTGAGGCCATTGGAAAATCGAGGCATGGATGGGCATCCAACCATATCGATTGATATGGTTGGATAATCGTTGCCTCAAATTTGTAGAAAATCCTTTTTTACCCACTCGTGGATGTCCTGTCAAATATTTATCAAAGCCTCAATTAGTCCCTATCATGCTTACCTCAAAGTATGAGGGTAATTCATTTAAGTCCAATCAGCTCGCACATGTGTAATTAGGTAGTAATCATAGTATGTATGTATTTTTTATTTTTCCTATTGTGTCACATCTTGTAAATATGGCCCTACTTTTCTATGGTTTCCCAAAGTAATTAGAAAAACATGTTTAAAAGGTAAAATATTAGGGCATAAAGGACGCTATTTTAAAATTCTAGTTAATGGGACTCTTTAAAAAAATTTATGCATTTATTTAGAGAAAGTAGGTAGGGCATTTTCATTAATTCTAAGAAACTCTATAGCGTATGTGCCATTTTTTAGTGGACTCCATGTATAATTTTGTTCTCCTAAGTGCATTTTGCATATGTTTTGAGTTGTGTCAAGGCTAACAAGTGCAAGTGACCATCAATTGATTAATGTCATCTCATAAGTTAATTTAAAATTTTAAGGTGACAAAAAATTAGAATTTGATCATATTAGCTAGATTCATGCTTCGTTAAGAGACAAACATACTAGGGCTTGAAGAAATGTTCATTTTACAAACTCTTGCTTTCTGGAGATAGGTATTTTTTCTAATTCATCACTTATTGTTGTATGTAGTGGGTGAATTCTCTCACTCAAATAAAAAAAATAAAAATTCATTTTTGCCTTATTGTAATCCTGTATTGTATTAATTCTTGTTAAAAAATGGCATGATGAAAGAAGGTTCTCCACACAAAATATGTTTTTATTCAAAAAGAGATATTTTGTAATGAAAGAATTTTTTTCATAAGAAACACATGAGAACTATATATTTATATTCATTCCATGAGATATTTTACAAAGTAGTGATATGTGTGTGTGTTCTTTCTATCATTCTTTTGAAAGAGTAAAATTACAAAAAATGGAAAAGTGCTTATATATTTTGGTATCATCAAGTTGAAGGGTTAAACATTACCAAGGCCTAGACTACCTACCAAAGAGTCATCCACGTCTTCCCAGTGTCCTCTATTTCCTCATATAAAGTGAAGATCTCCCCTTCCCAGGAATCCTCGCTCTCTTAGGTGTCCCAACCTTGTTCAAAGATTACCCTTGTCCTAAAAATTTTCAACCATTAATTTTTCTCAAAATATTCCTTAGGGTTGGAAAGCTTCTTTATGAAATTCAAGTTATTCCTTGCAAATTAATGGTGCATAGTGACTAGTGCATTATAAAAATTGGGCAGAAAGGGTAGCCATGGCATAATTGCACCTTTCTCTAAGTATGCCCTTAGGTTGGTTTCTAAAGGAAACCCTACCCCATATTTAGTATCCCCTAAGACATATTTCAAAGTCTTCACATGGTCATTTCTGAGAATCCCATGAGTGAGTTGGTCAATTCCCCCCTTCGGTTCACTTAAATCAAGCAATAACCCTACAAATTTAGACATGATGTCTGTGTTGAATCAATATCAATCTTTTATGTTTGAGGAATCTTAACCCAAAATCTATATCACATTGGTAAGGACCAAGTCATCATTTGTGTTGGTCAAATGGATAAGTCTACTTTCAATCACTTGACCTAAATCAAATTCTAGACCCTAGTGGTGGTCAACTTGACTAGTGTATCAATGACTATTCTAGCCTATGTTTTTCAAACTCTAATGTCTAATTAAATCACAAGAACTTATTATAAATGGAATGATCTATTATGGTAGTGATTTCATGATTTATAACCACTGAGACTTCTTTTCACACTTAAGCTTTTATTGTTCTGGAAATTTATTGTGTCGAAACAACCCTAAATGTACTAGGATTTCTTCTTGAGGATATTATTCTATTGGTATTCATTCAATGTGTCCATTTGGCTACTTGATAGTGCAAGTGATAAAAGTTTCATACTCCTCAGCTTATGTAGGGGATTAAATGCATTTATTTTGTCACTTATAATATGTTGCCTAAGTTCTTGCTCCTACTTAAAAATTAATATCTAAGGCTATTGTTCTAAGTATTTTAAGTTCGTAGTCAAGTTGTCAAGATATAAGCTAAGCTCCAGAACAATCATTGAGATCTAACTAGTTTGGAAAAAAGTCATTATTCCCCCTCTTTACCTTCTCTCAAAGTCTCTCTGTCGAGTTTGTATTCCATTTCCTTCAATGATTCCTCACTTTTCCTTTAGCATCAAGTTGTGTTGAGTCTTGTGTGTTTGTCACATAACTTATTAAGGTCTTTGTCCAATCTCATTCTCCAAGTTTTTAAGCCAATGTTTAAAATTACACGTTGGATCCCAACACAAGCTCTAGAATTCAAAGCAGAATCTGACATCAAAGTGGAACTTGGACATAAGTGAATGCAAAGTAAAGTAGAAGAAAGACATAATAAAAATACATGATTAGAGCCCAATAAAGTTTTTTGAATGTTCCTCTTCAATTCTTTGGGCCCCACAAGAAAATCTAAAACCTTTGTCAGAACCTGATGCTCAAAATGTAACTATGTATAAAGTGAAGATCATACAAGGTGAAGGTAAGAAAGGGTTCATGTTTCAAAGGTGTTAGTAGAACCCAATGAGATTTTTGGAACTTCCTATAAAGTGTTTAAGGTCTGCCGAGTGGTTTTAGAACTAATTGTACTCTCTAACATGTCTTGAAGGAAAGAATTTTCAAAATTCATGAAAGAAAGAACAGGGGAATTATTTTAAGACATGGTTCAAAATTGAGAGGCAAATACAAACAAGTTAAACAAAAGATAATATTTTAAAAAGGTTTAGGTGGTGTAATAAAGTGAAGTGGAGGTAGTAGGTACACACATTAAATGCTCAAATTACTGGTATTAATTGCAAACCTTTATGATGCAGTGGCATTCTTGGGTATTTAGCAAATCTGCATGGTGGTGTGTTGAAATGGTTCTGTGTTACTTGATTGCAGCTTTAACCAACAATCTCAGTTATTGAAGGGGCTCGATCACTGAAGGAACTCAGTAAAATCTTTGGCGCTCGGTGGAACTTGTACTCAGTGATTCTTGTGGTGCTCAGTCGACGTGCTTGCTCAATGATGCCTAGCGTGCTCAGTTGTTTTATTGGTGTTCGATAGTTCTAGTTTACCAACTAGAGTTCTTGGAGTTTTTGTTGGCCAACTTGGTGTATTTAATGTTGGTAGCTTGTGTTGTTTTCTCCTATGTGGATCTTGAGGCTGACATGGAGAATTAATTGTTTGTAAGGCTATTTGAAAGCTGACTGTTGTTGCATTTAATATTTGTTTGTAGTAGAAGCTGACTTGGCTTAGGAGTTAATTATTTCTTCCAGCCGACTTGTGGTTGAAGAAATGTATTTAAGTGGTCTTTGGGTAGTTGTTTAGTAAGAAAGGAAGTGAATTCAGTCAAGGAAGTAGATTGTCAAGGATAATAATTGGATCCTACAAGATCTTGACGATCAGATTGATTGCCTGATATTGTAATAGAAAAGCTAGTGGTTTGCATGCTTGGAGACAAGGAGATTGCTTGGTGGCTTGCAAGCTCAAATTTTGATCTGCTTTAGTGTTTCCATCATTTGCTAATGTGCTTCATAGCTAGAGTAGCTAGGATATTACATAAATACTTATTTAAGTGATTGTATTTGGCCCTAACCCGAAAGGCCTTACAGCCGGGCATGTTGAATGAAATTCTATTTGAAGCATTATTTTGTTGTATTATGTTGTGGTTTTTGTTGTTGTTGTTACTGCTGGTGTAGACTTGGACTGTCCATTTTGGGATTATCCTTGCCTACCCTTACATTACTTTAATAGATTGAGTTAATCATTTTTATAATTCATTGCAACAAAAGTAGACAGAAGAAAAGGAGCTATGACATCAAGTTATCTGCAAATTCAGCATTATTAGATCAACAAGTTCTTCAATCACTCTATGACTTATTATTTAGTTTGTATCCTGAGATAATTTTTAGTAATAAGTGCATATTTCATTGAAATTAAATATATTAAATTGAAACCATGAGATTTAAGCTCCTCAAGTATGACCATGTTTTGATTACGTAAAAGCAAGTTTTGAAAGGACCCGAAACCTTTTACATCAAGATTACAATATAGGCAATTAAGCTCCAATAAGACAAGTGCAACATCACCAAAAAAAGCCACACAAATGAATCCTTAAACAAAAAAAATAGAAAAAATACAAAGGACAGCAAGACAACAAGCTGTTGTCAAAACACATTTCATAATTTTTGCTGCCTGATCAACCAGCATCTGCATGTTAGCTGTGGATATTTTCAGATCTTCAATGCCATTATTCTTATCATCCTCCATCTTCCTGAACCTAGATCTAGTACGCCTGTTGGGACCTTGATCATCTTTGGCCTCAGTGATCGCCTGCTCCCCTTTCCCATGGTCCAGCTTGTCCACCAAAATCTTCACATGCTCATTCGATGCCTTAAGAATAGCATAGCTATGCTCTTCTATATTCCCAATTTTTTTCTCCAGCTTGTCGATTCTATTTTCCATTATCTCAATTATTTTGGTCATTCCTTCACTATTATCAATTTTTTTCTCCATAGCAATAATTTTGTCATTGAAGATAGTGAGCCCCTCAGCCCTTCCGACAATCTCAATGATCTCATCAATAGTTTGGCCCATGGTTTTCTCCCCCAGGTTCATCTTTTTAAGGACCCCCGTATCTTTTTGGAGCTGATGAATATGAGACTTCATAGTTGTAATGTCAATTTTCATATTGCTAAGGGTGATCAGAAAATCCAGACAACCTAGATTCTCAAAATCCTTGTTCCCTCCCTCCGTCTTCTCCATGGAACTCTCCACTTTATCCTTCCCCATGTTGACCGCATCCTTCCCCTACCCATCTTTCTCAATATTAGTCACAGCCTGTGCAACATCATGCAAAATATTATCCTCGACCAACACATTTTGCTCAAGGCCCACACTCTCTTCCACAGCAAGGTTGTTGTCTACACTGTCATCCTGATTATTATGGTTCTTTTCCTGAGAAGAAGATCCCTCATCAGAGGAAATGAAGACCCTTTTAGTAATTTTCTTCTTCTCTTTTTTTTCTTTGGTGTGCTTTCTAATGGGCTCCATTCTGTTTTTGCCCTGCTTCTTGGAGCTTTCCTCCCTACTCTCCTCTGCCTCCAAATCCATCTCCATGACCGAGTCCTCCACCTTTTCTTTTTTTTCTTTTGGGAGTGGAGTCCTGATACTCCTCAGAGTCACTCTCATCTTCTTATGTTTCCTCCATAAAGGGCTCCTCAAACTCTTTCCCATCAGTTTCATAGTCTTCGAGGGCTTTCCTGTTAAATTAGGGCCTTTCCACCTTCTTCAATTTCAAAACCTCATAAATGAGGACCATAAGCCCTTCATGGAAGGCATGATCACCCTCCAGATCCCTTTGCCAGTTGAGGATAGAGGCATTCAAAGAACTCAGAAGGTAAAAAGGGAAATCGATTTTAACCCCATGCCTAAAATGATTCAGGAGAATTAAATGATGGTTGTAAATTTTAGTATAACGACCATCAAGGGTAATGTAGCCAATAATCACAAACAAAAAAAGATTCCAAGGCTTGGAAATACTCTTAGGATTAAAGTAAGAGTTGTCCACCTTTACCATACATTTCCTCTCCTTCTCCGTAGGTGCAAAAGCCTCCAAGGCTTTGTCTGAGATCTTCATATCCCTATAGAAGTTAATGCCCTCAATCTTCAGACCCGTCACTTTTGCTATTATCTCCTCAGTTACCTCCATGCTATGCGTACCAACCATAACACTCCCCTTGTTCTAGGATTTGATGAATTTCTTGGTCACAGCAACTTTCCCTCCATGTAGTTTCTCCATGTAAACCACCAGACCCTCATCTTTAAGTATTTTCCACATCTTCTCTTCCTGCCTCCCATAGCTCTGTAAAAGTCCAGAAAGCCCTTCTCAAAATTAATCCCAACACTCTTCAAATTAGACTTCAAGTTGTAATAAAACCCTCTGACATCCTGAAAGACCCAGAAATTGTGCCAAAAAGCCCCAATTATTATCTCGGAATCACCCCACTATCCTTCATGAACATTACGCAAATTTTTGCAATCAATACTCATTAATATGCTCTTCATTCAGAATGTGTTTCTTACTAATCATCCACTCCTTATTAATTAATGATGTCCCTTCAAAAGGGAGTGCAAAACCATCATCCCACTCAATATCCACCTAGCTTTTACAAGCCACATTCGCAGCCTAGTCAGCCACTGAGTTGGCCTCCCTAAAGTTATGAGTTATCAAACATTCATCAAAGGATTAAATAATGTTTTTAGCCTTGCTAATAACATTGGCTATAGTCCACGATGAGGTCATAGTGTTCTTCAAACATTTAATAATATTTAGCGAGTCCCCTTCAATCCAAACCTTAGTATAATTTTTCCTCTTAGCTAATATCAAACCATAAAGAGCAGTGTTAGCTTCCGCAACATGGTTGGTATTGAATCGATTAGGAATGGCCATGGCCCCTTTGCAATGCCCATAATCATCTTGAATCACTATGCCATAGCCATCGATTCTTGGGTTGACCTTAGAGGCGCCATCAAAATTGACTTTAATCCAGCCATTAGGGGGTAGTCCCACCTAGCCTCATTTCTCAAACTTCTTTTGGTATTCTGAACCTTCCTTCCTTCAAGCTTCCAATTATTATAGACTTTAACCTCCAAATCATCCTTTGGGTCCTGATAATTTTTTATCAACCCCAAATTTTCCAAAAGAGATCTCTTAATCTTGTGGAAGATAACAGCCTAGCTAGACTCCTTATTTCTAAAAATTATAACATTCCTTTCTTTCCAAACCCCCCAACACATGAAAGGAAGGAAGAAATTCCAAAAAGAGAGTAAGAATTTGTTATTATTAGGTGGCTTCCAACAAGTGAACAACTCCTAAATGTCCTGAGGAAACACCCACTCCATATTCATCAAATCAAGGAATTTTCCCCAAATTTTCCTAGCAAAAGAATAGTGGATAGTCATATGGTTGATATTCTCCTCATCTTTTTTGCAAAGACAACATCTATTGGTTAGAACAAGGCCTCTTTTCCTAAGATTTTCGATTGTTAGAACTTTATCTTGCAAAAAGATCCAGAAAAAAATATTAATTTTAGGTGTCAAACCCTTGTACCAAGCCTTAGCCCAAAAAGGTTCGGGGCTATCTTCAAATTTCTGCATATACAAAGAGGAAACCGAGAAAGAGCCATTTGCATTATATTTCCAAATTAGAGTATCCTCTTCATCAACAAGAAAGACAACATTCAAAAGTTTATTGAAGCTTCTAAGAGAAGGATCCACCCTAGCCAAATCAGTCCATTTATCCCCCTCCCAGTAGTCAGCCACATGAATTCCCAAAAATTGTTTGCATTGAATCATCTTTTCCTTCTAGATTGGAAACTCATTGAGAGACTTATCAAGAATCCAGGTATCTTCCCAAAAAAGAATATTCTTTCCATTACCAACCTTCCATTTGATACCCTTCTTGATCAAATCTTTTCTTCTCAAGGCATTGTTCCAAACGCAAGATCCTCCTTGGACAGTTTCATGGTTCAAAAAATTATTGAAATCAGTACTGTCCTTGATATATTTGTTGTGCCATATGGTGCTCCATTCCCCTGAGTTCTTGAAAAATCTCCAAAGAAGTTTGGCCATAAGAAATTCATTCATACTTCTTATAGTGTGGAGACCAAGACCCCCTTTCCTAGCAGGTTTACAAACCTTCTCCCAAGCTATGAGAGCCATTCTTTTTTTTTCCACTCCGGACCAAAGGAAGTTCTTTTGGATTTTCTCTATACTTTGAGAAAACTTCCTAGGTATTTTGAAGAGACCCAGAGCATAAAGAGGAATACTTTGGAGGGTAACTTTAAGCACCACAATCTTACCAGACCCAGAGCATAAAGAGGAATACTTTGGAGGGTAACTTTAAGCACCACAATCTTACCAGCCTAGCTAAGAAGAGCACCCTTCCAACCAGCTAAACTCTTGTGAAATCTATCAATCATATCTCTTAAAAAAGAGTTTGGAGGAACACGGCATAGAGGTAAGCCTAAATAAGATCCTGGGAGACAGTCAACGTCACAACCCAAAACTCTTTTTAACTTTTCTTTTCTTTTTTCAGGAACATTAATGAAGAAAATAGAGCTCTTATTCTAATTAATACTCTGACCCGTAGCAACAGCATAGTTGTCAAGGGCTTTTTTGATAGTTTTTCCATTCTTAATAGTGGCTTCTCCCATTATTATGGAGTCATCCACAAACTATTGGTGCAAACAAATCAAGTCCTTAGAAGAAGGTTTCAGACCTTTAAAATCACCTTTGTTAACCAATCTTCCAATGTGTCTACCCAGGCATTCTGCCAAAATAACAAACAAAATTGGAGATAACGGATCCCCCTATCTAAGACCTCTCGAAGACTTGAAAACAGGAGTAGGAGAGTCATTCACAAGCACAGAGAAAGTAGCAGAGGAGACCAAACAATGAATGAGATCTCTACTCCTCTTATTGAAACCAAAAGCCTCAAGAGTAGCCTTCAAAAAATCCTAATCAACCCTATCATAGGCTTTAGACAAGTCTAGTTTCAACAAAAAACCTTCCTTCTTTGATATAGTCAAGGAGTGAATTTTTTCACGAACATAAATGATAGAATCCAGAATCTACCTACCAGGGACAAATCCATTCTGCTATCCAGAGATAAGAGAAGAAAGAAAGAGAAGAATTCTAGAGGTAAGGACTTTTGATATAATCTTGTACACTGAGTTGCATAAACTAATAGGTTTGAATTGGTCCATACTATCAGCCCCTGTTTTCTTTGGAATCAAGACAATAAAGGTACCATTAAGCTCCTTGAGAATCCTTCAAGCCCCAAAAAATTATTTAACTGCATCCGTTACATCATCTTTCAAAATCCTCCAGTATTTTTGGAAGAAAAAAAGAGGATAACCATTCGGTCCAGGAGCTTTATCTCCTTCAAAGGAGAAAATAGCCTTGTGAATCTCATCCATAGAATGGATAGCGGTGATAGCTCTATTGTGATCATCATTCAAAATGCAAGGGATACCATCCAACAACTCTTCTTGGCATTCCTTATCCAAGTCCTCGGCTTTCTTTAAGAGTTCCCAAAAAAAATTGTTTGCTTCACCTCTAAAATCCTCCTCATTTTCACTAATGGTACCATTAACCTTAAGTCTAGAGATTTTGTTTCCCATTCTATGTTTCATCGTGGTCATGAAGAAGTATTTAGAGTTCCTATCCCCTTCCTTTAAAAAATCTTTCTAGACCTTTGCCTCCAAAAGCATTCTTCTTTTGAGATAATGTCATGGTATTCAACCAATTTAGTATCTTCCTCATCTTTAGTAAAAAGGTTATACCCATCTTTCTAAATACTATCCTGAATCTCCTTCAGCTCTTCTGCAATTTTCTTTTTGTTGGTAAAGATATTTCCAAAGGTCTCTTTGTTCCATTTCTTTATATTGTCCTTCACATTTTTTAGTTTCTTTGCGGCTTTGAACATAGTCATTCCTTTAATCCTAATACTCCACCAATCCTCAATCAGCTTTTCCAGGTTAGGGTGAATAGTCCACATTTTCTCAAAGTGAAAAGGGAATTTCCTTTTCAACCCATTGAAGTCAACACTGATGGTGATCGGGTAGTGTTCAAAACCAGCTCTAATATAGGCAGATAAAGAGTAAGAATAATTATTGAACCAATTGCTACTTGCAAGTGCTTTGTCAAGTCTAACCTAAATAAGCTCTCTCCCCACTCTCATGTTGGTCCAAGTATAATTTATCCCCTGCAAGTCAATGTCATGTAACTCTTGTCTATCAATAAAGTCCATAAGATCTATTATGTTGTCTAGATTGGGTTGGCTACCCTCAAGTTTCTCATTTTCCTTTAAAGGAGTGTTAAAGTCCCCCATAATGATCCATCCTTCATCAGAAAAATCTCTCCTATATCTAGAAACATCTCTCCAAAAAGATTTCCTCCCCCACCTAGTATTCAGAGCATAGATATTAGTCAACACCCATGACGTGCCATCTCTAATATGCCAGAATCTAATATTAGTCACATTATTTCCTTGGGATATCACTTCCCCCTTAATGAAATTGCAGTTCTGACTTGTCACTATACCCCCTAAAGCCCCCTCCAAATCAGTACCAAGGGAAAGACCATTACTAAAAAACTGGATTTTCTCAACTTTATCCTTAGACATCTTAGTCTCCTAAAGAAGAATAATATCAGGTTTATTATCTCTAATCATGTTTTTAACCATGCTTTTCTTTGTGAGGATTATTTAATCCTCTTACATTCCAAGAAATAAACTTCATTGTTTATGGAATGGACTAGACTTTAGGATGGTTTTTTGACTACCATCCGCTAAGCTCTTACTGGTCTCAAGAGCTCTCCTTTTTTGATTTGAGGGCCTTCCTAGGGAAACATGGGGAGCTCCCACATCTCCATTCTTACTACTCCTAGTGCTTCTGAGAATTGAGGAGGCATTCTTCTTCTGCACACCTTCTTTATTATTATTTTTCTTAAGATTTTTAACTGTCTTTTTATTCTCCACTTTTAACCAACCCTCTTCAGTCGATTCTTAAGACCCCAATAGGGCAGCCTCAAGTATGACCATGTTAATGGTCTAGAATGCTCAATTTATGAGATAGGAGACACAAAATTGGGATATGTTGATTTAAATAATTTTGGGAGAAGAATAAGAGACCACAATAGAGACCCTATCACTCAAAAGTTAGGGGAAAGAAAGTTCATTCAAGCCATAATGTTCTTGTTAGTTGTGCGGTGTGTTGATTTGGTCATGGAATGCATCAATAGTTATGAACCCCATACAAGAACGACCGAGAAACATGATGACCAAGTCTTGGTGACTCTTGACAGAGAACACTCCAAAAAAATTTCCACCTGCCTAATAGGGATCTATATACGCATTGGTATTTTATATCATCACAAAGAAAATTTAATATAAAGAAAGGGGCCTACACAAATGAGACTTCCAAACATTGGATTTTGTCCCTGAGAACTTGGGAAAATCCAAGTTACCCACCATAATTTATAAAACTTCAATTAAAGAAGAAATTACAGATATTTTTTCTTGTTACATAGACTCGGAGGAGATGAAGATGCCCTTAATTTATACAAATGGATTATTTTCTTCATCTAGGTTATCTATTTGGGTTTAGGCTACATAGATTGGACTGAGATAATTAGTGATAGATTGCATCAATTAATCATTATTTTTCCATTGAATAGATTCTTCTATATGTCTTATTAAAGTTTGTTATATGCCTTGGTATGTACTCAAGATTGGATCAAGGCTTAGATTGGATCATATCGAGGATTTTGATGATAACATCCAAGTATATGATTTTTACCCTAGTTTACAATTGTAGATTATTTATGCAAACTTCAGAAGAGCTAATAGTGTGTTTACCTTGAAAATAGTGAGGGAATTGCAAGGGCACCCTAAAAAAAGAGTCTCCCCTAAATCTTGCTAGAAATCAATATTTCCTTGGTGTAAATATGTATTTAAAGGATAAACCAAGGTATCCTATATTGTATTTGTCCTCTAGTCCAAGTAGGAGGACATGTCATTTGTTGTAATTCCTTTTATAAGGAAATTAGATATTCCTCCTTAAGAGGAATCTCTCATTTGTCACACACACAATATGAATGTGGCATTCATCTAATATGGGAGTTACATGCAAACTCCTCCACTCATCTCTACTTAAAGAGATGCCTCTCACACACTTGCTCAATATTCTTCTCTCTTCTCTCATTCTTTCTCTCCATATTGTAATGAGCTTTATGCTCCATTTCTTTCTTCTTTCTTAGGCTTTGAGCCTCATTCATAATTCACAAGGGGTTTTCTTTTCTTTCCCCTTTCAAATCTTTGTGTTCTTGTTGCTCTTGGAGAACTTTGGTGATCTTTGAAGCATTTCCTCTCTCTCTCTCTTGGTGATCTTGGTAAACTCCTTTCATTCACTCACGCTTGGGTTCTTTCCTTTGCTCTACTTATTTTTTGTTATTTCTAACAAATCTATAGCCTTAATACAAACCTACACTAGCTATTTCTTGCAATTTCCTACTTTTGCTTACATCAAAATTGGTGGCTTTGATGATTTTCCTTGGAAACTTATGAGGTGCGCATGTGAAAAAATTATTATGGTGAAATTGTGTAGATAGATTTGTGAGGTAGACAAGAGGTGTGGTGAAAGACATAAAGTAGCCATCCATTTCCTTATCATTTTGGGCATATATAGTTGTGAGTGATCATCCAATGCTCTAAATATTAGTAAGGCAATGGAAAATTTTAAAATGGATATGTATGATACTTTGAGGAGTCGGTACAATCCAAAAGCCTTTGATAGAAACACTTTGTTCCTAGGGCCCTCATATCACCACATCCCACAATTAGAGGACTTTTGAGATGATTGTATTGATGAGTTCATAGTCAGGAAGTGGGATTGGTAAAGATTGATCATGAAACAAATTAATAAAGGATTACTATATCCCAATTGATGTTGATGGGATTATAGACCATGATTTTGATGTTATAGATCATGTTTATTCTTTCCAAGTGAAAACTCAACCACTATATCCCATTGATTGGGATATTCCCAAGGAAGACGATATAGACAAAAGAATACATGTGGTGATTAGAAGAACACAGATGTGAGTTGCTAAAAAGAAAGAGGCTAAAAAGAAAGCTTGATTTGTAGGGGATAAGAAACCTCCAAAAAATAACAATTAAACTCCTTTAAGCTAATCATCCCTATCAATATTACACAGATGTCTCCTTCAACTGATTTAGCTAGAGATGGGGATGAGAAACCCCTTGAGAAGAACATATACCTTAACCACACTTGTGTAGATGGTTCATTTTTTGACATTGGGGATAAATCAACAAATGAAAAATAGGGGGATGGTGACTAAGGATATTACGAGGCACAAAGATCAAAGGATGGTGGTAAGGGAAAAGGGATGGCTCAAGATACATATCAACAAGACACAACTAGTGGTAAGCCTAAATCCCCATTTCCTTTCTCTATTTAGAATATAGATAAAACTCCCCTAGTTAATAGGTCTCTATTTCTTTCCCCTAATGCAATGTGAAGTGTCTCTCAAGTGCTATCATCCACTTCATGGCTCCAAAATGCCTTGTCTAATAAAAGGAAAATAGGAGCTCTTAAATAGCCACCCAAAGATGTTAGTTTTCATATTTTTCAATCTCCACCTTCCAAGAACAAGAAAATTAAGGTCCTACTTCCCACTTGGTTGACAATCAAAAATTTGATCATCTTTTCTTGGAGATTTATCACCCAAATATACTGAAAAAATACCCTAGTCAAGCTACCCTGACAAATTTTGACATTACTCAGATTGACCTAGGCCCCCCTAACATTGATGCAGATTTACATAATTAGAAAGTCACAACTACTAAAGTTATGGAGAGGGTAGATAAGACTAAACTTGATAAAGATAGCTTGAAAGACATGGTGGAAACACTATCTAAATGTTTAATAACCTTCATAAATCCTTCATCTACCCAAGCTTTAAGTGCCTCTATGAGAATTCTTGAGCCGAAGTCTAATGAAACCTAAAGAATTGATTTACCAATTATAGATAGATAGCCAATTTGGAAAAATTACATAGGAGTGGATTATCAATTCAGAAACTAGAGGCTTACCATTCATTGATAACTTGATCAAGCCATATGATGAACTAGTGATAGCCAAAAATGTTGTGTCATCTAAGATCAGAGTTGCAAAAATAGAAGATGTAGCACATAAAAGAATGAGGAGGTTATTGCAAGAGGTCATTGACATGGGGATCAATGTTGTTATAACCAAAGGTATATTATCATCAGAAGATACTCCTTGTGGTACATGGATCTATAGCCTTGGATTCAAATATGAATTCATACAAAAGAGTGTAGTTAATTTGAACAAGCTACCAAAGGAGGCAAAAGATATGATTACTCAAGTGATGCAAGATTTCAAGGACAAGTTGTGAACTAAAAAGAAAGGAAAATTTAGGGACTATTTCCACCAATGAACTCAAAATAGAGTTTCAAAATAATATTGATACTATAGCTCACCTCTTAATTTTCTGCAAAGATAAATACAAAAATTTGGCTCTCATAAATGCGATTCTAATGTGGTGTGTCAATCATCACCAGAATTTCATTTCCAAATCTAAGGAGACTAAAAGGAAAAAGATATTCTAGTGCATACGAAAGAGTAATGTAAATGTGTCTGATAATGAAAAGATGGTGTCCATTACTAAGACCTTACAAGTGTACAAGCAACAACAAGCATCTCACCAACCAAAATCAACCCAAGGAAGAGAAGTCGAAAAGACATCTTAGGCTTCATTATATTTTTCTATCATTTATATTGGAGGGTTACTTTATTTGTTCTCAAAATAATTATTTATTTTAATATTGATTCTTTTAAAAAATCGATTATGGTGTAATTGATAAAGATAGTTATTTTACAATGTTTTGAATAGGGGAAATGTAGACATAACTATTGAGTTTTCCAGATTGCTGCAAATGTAATAGCACTGCCTTCATTGTTTTTGGTATATGTTTTCCAAATGCAACATTCTCTCTTATTTATATTGGAAATGAGGCTATGAGAGACATGTCCCTTCATGGGACATGTCTATTCATATTATAATGTTTCATTAATCAATCATATATTAGAATAATATATATTAATAATAATATAACATATATATATATATATATATATATATATATATATATATATATATATATATATATATATATATATATATATATATATATATATATATATATATATATATATATATATATATATATATATATATATATATATATATATATATATATATATATATATATATATATATCTAAGTATTATATGTATTCTAAGTGATCATACGACTTAAGCTACAAACATTAACACTCCCTCTTAGCCAGGAAGGATGACCAAATAGAATGTGTTGTGGTCTCCTTGTCAACACATATGACCCTAACTATAGCCATACAAAACATCAGCACTCCCTCTTAGCTAGAGAAGATAAAATCCATCAAGGTAATAAATCATTAATTTTGAAAGAGAGAAGATATCACCCCACTGTGATATCAGGAGATATGGTATATGCAAGAATATCAAGTCACATGATGTTCACCATAGCTCATAAATATCCATGGTGTGTCTAATGACACTACGTCTCATGTTGTCTGTCATATGGATATTAAGTAATTACATATCACATAAATTGTGATATGAAGTATCACCTAACTTGTGATACAGAGTATCATATATCACATAATTTGTGATATGAAGTATCACCTAACATGTGATACCAAGTTTTACATATCACTTAACATGTGATATGAGGAATCACCTAACATGTGATACCCAGTTTTCAATATCACCTAACATGTGATACTCGGTTTTCAATATCACCTAACATGGGATATGAGGAATCACCTGACATGTGATACCCAATTTTCATACCACCTTGATATGAGGAATCACCTTAGATCGTGATACCTAATTTTCATAGTACCTTGATATGAGGAATCACCTGACATATGATACCCAATTTTCATACCACCTTGATATGAGGAATCCCCTGACATGTGATACCCAATTTTCATATCACCTTGATATGAGGAATCACCTGACATGTGATACCCAATTTTCATATCACCTTGATATGAGGAATCACCTTAGATCACGATACCTAATTTTCATATCACCTTAGCATGATACAAGGATATGGTAAATAAGAACATTACATTCCATTTACATATAACCCTATTATGGTATGTGCACAGACAAAATTCTACCATAATGAATCTCTATTACAAGATTGTCACCTTGTAATACCAAATACAAGTGTTCATTGTCAAAAAGTCATCACCTTTCTCCAATGTTCACAGGAGGGCCCATAGGTCCTGGAGTCACACACGTGAAATCCACCTTGACTCTTGTTAGAGGGTGGATCCATCATGGCTCATCCCAAAGGGTGGAAACAAGGGCTCTCACCTTAGACTTCTCTATCAAGGAGAAGAATGCAATAACATACAAGATAGTAGATGAAACTCCTTTTCATCTAAGGCTTTATTCTTCAACATGCCAAGTTTATCTCGAAGGTACACAACCTTACCTCTAGCAAGAAACTTGGTGAGAATATCAGCCATATGTTCTGTAGGGATAATGTACCTTGAATATCAGCCATATGTTCTGTAGGGATAATGTATCTTGAATAGCATACGTATGCACTATATAGTTTGCATCACTCTAGGGAACCCCAAGCTATGTAGGAGTTAGCATAAAGGCATTTCAACCAGCACACATGAGACTCAGTCTCATGATCATAGTCCTCTGGATGCTTCATTAAGGTCTTGTAACAACCTCCTCACCTCCTCGTCCAAGGTTGTTTTTAGATGAACTAATATACTCCCTCTAAATCTAATATCAACCTTCTGCGAGCAAGTTGTGCCTTTGTTCTTTAGTTTGCATTACGCTCTTTTCTTGAATTCCCAACCATCTATCTAGAAATGATCTAGATATCTACATAACGGCCTTCTAGTTCACATACATGGAATTTCATCATTTGAATCACAATTTATTCAATTTTATTTTATTTTAGTTTCCTGGTCACTAGGGAAACCATCTCGATATGGTTTACTCCCTCTGAATCAATATGACCAAGATCCTTGGAAATCAAATAAGGAAAATCCTCTAGATGTTGTACTAAATCCCTCTGAAGCTTTGAGTACTAACATTAACATTTATCCTTCTCGTTCAAGGCTGCTTCTGGTTGTTCGTCACGCTTCTTCTGTATGTGATATCAACCTTCTGACCTTCTTGTCCAAAGTTACCTTTGAAGTGTCATACTCCCTCTGAAGCTAATATCAAGCTTGTTTTCTTGCAAGAGCATCCTCGGAAAAGATCAAGGCAAATAGCTCTTATAGTACGTAAAGAAATACAAATAAGAGATTAACTACAAGAAGTAAATATAATAAAAAATACTTATCTTAAGTTTCAAATATTTCCTTTAGTAAGGTGAGCCCATATAGGAAATATCACGCATGAATCAACTCTCATCATAATTACACGCTGCAAGAGATCATAATGTTGTTCATGCTAGGCATGTTGACAACCTTCATGTAGAGCAATAGCCTAGAGTGAATGATCCCCATTTTCTCACTCTCTACTTTTCGCAACACTTTGATCATCATTTCCATTAGGTTTAAGAGGATTTTCTAATAATGTCTTTAGCTGATTCTTCCTTAGTACTCTTTGCGCTCGCATCTCAAACTCTTAATTGCCTTGTAGTAGGCTTTGTATTCTCCATACTTGAAGAGCATGTACAAGCGATCATGCATGTCGTCCACAAGCTCAGGAGGTGTCTCTATAACATCATCATTTCCTTTAACACCAAATTTCAACATAGGAACCGCTCAACATATAATATAGAAGCTATGCGACCCTCATATAACCCACAAGTATGTATTCCATCAAACGGATTCCATCTCAATTTTACAAACTACCATTGAAGGGACTATTCCAGGATGGTCTTGTTGTCGTGTGCTTCCACAAGGAAATCACTAGATGTCTTCATTTACAAGCCTTACTAGAGTTTCCTTTGTTTGGGCTATACTTGAATAATCCTAAGGATGAGTAAGCGCACACTCTTAATCCTTATAGCAAAGTGATGTCTCTTAGGGAATCAATGTCAGGCAAGTATAATTTATTTTGTGTGCCTCCAACCATGGTTCTGATAGTCCTATGTTGGTAGATAGTCGTCTCCAAATATTCTTGATATATTTTCTTCAATTATCATTCACTATTGGTCAAAGGTCTTCAATAGTTACCCAACTTGTATGGAGATCATCATCAGCAAGACAATCATGATTTACACTTGAAACTTAGGAATTTCAAGCATAACATTTGGCGAGTAAGATGATCACTATTGGTAATAATTATGGATAATATTGCCAAACTTATTTTCTCTAATACCATATTGAGTTTTCCAAATTGCTACAAATGTAATAGCACTGCCTTGATTGTTTTTGGTATATGTTTTCCAAATGCAACAATCTCTCTTATTTATATTGGAAATGAGGCTATGAGAGACATGTCCCTTCATGGGACATGTCTATTCATATTATAATGTTTCATTAATCAATCATATATTAGAATAATATATATTAATAATAATATAACATATATATATATATATATATATATATATATATAATTATTAATCAATATCTAAGTATTATATGTATTCTAAGTGATCATATGACTGAAGCTACAAACATTAACAATAACAAGGGATCAACAATTTTTTAGATCCCCCTTATGGTTGGACATATGAGTGTGAATCGATTTTAGTATTGTATGTCTAGTTTTGAAGTGAATGAAAGTGCCAATTGCTAAGTTTTAAAGATACCTTTGTGTGTCTAGTTTATTCTTCTATTTGTTTTAAAACTTTGATTTCAAGCAATGAACATAGTACTCTTTTTAGTACAAATGTTTTCATGAGTGTTTATTGTTTGTAGGGATTGGAATATTGCAGTTACTATTTGAGTCATATATAAAATTGGGATTTTATCTTTGAGTAAAAGCCTCTTTCAGAAACAATAGGTCATGGTTTTAAAGTTGATCTTTGAATAGGCATATGGATTTTAAAATCATTTATCTCTACAATTATTTCATGGTGATGAGTAATTGTTAGTTCCTTTATTTTTCTCCAGTTAAAAGGACATATGTATATTTATATTATTTAAAAATCTGAAAAATTGATCAAAAAGAGGGAGTTTTACCTTAATAAGAAAATTTAGAGAGGAATAAGTATTGATTCACTCGATTGTTGAATCATAGATTGGTATTTTTGGGGTAAAAGAGTCTAGTTTCATTGAAATATTAAGAAAGACCAATATGTTTGCTAACACAATACAAGATTATCATTGATATTGTTAGCATACTAACTCTTATATCAAGAATGTGGAGTTATTATGTGTCATATCATGTGCAGGTGGCATCATTTCTAAATTATTATCATAATTTCAAATAAATTGCCTTTATGGTTTAGTGATTACTAATTTTTGGATCCGTACTAAGTGAAAAATATAAAGGTTGTTTCTTTCTACCACTATGATTCCAATTTGAAAAAGGACTTCTTTGTCCATGTTGCTAAAAAAAGGGAGAACAAATACAAAAATGATAACTCAAGTTACACAGGAAACTCTAGTGGGACTATGGATGTTTGGCTAGCAATAAAGTCACATTTTGTGGGATCAAAGCGATATCCTTGTCTGGGCTATGGACGCATGTCTAGAAAAAAGGCTTTATCTGGTTGGCCTTGGGAAATAACTCCAACTATGTAGCTTAGTATGAGGATGGATTATATCCAGACCTGTCTTAACAAGGTTGCAAAGCAACAAAGTTCCTGCCAAAATTTTGGTGGAGTTGAAAAATGTAGAAATATGTAATGTTAATGCTAAATATATAGACAAATGTTAAAGGAGGTAAATGTTATCTCCGAGTTATGTCATCCACTCTCTAACTAGTTGCTTTTAAGCCTAGAGGTGGTTAGTAGAATAGGTTATTAAAGAAAATTGTATTACATATTAGGTTATGCCCTTGGCCTTTTTGTGCAGAGTACTTGACATTTGAAATGTGTGTGTGATCTTCTACAAAAAAAGCCAAAAAAAAATTGTATTTTAAATATGATTTTAAGATATTATTGTTAGATTATCAATTTTTATTATTTTTATAAAAAATGAAGATACATGTTAGTATTTATCACAAATATAATAAATAATTTTATATAAAAAATAATAAATTAATAAGTATAAATAATATTTATATATTATAAATAACTTGATATTAAAAATAATAAATTAATAAATATAAATAATATTTATATATTACAAATAACTTGATATTAATAATGATTATTTTATTCAATTGAAAAAATCTTCAAGTTTACAAAGATAAAAATATATTAAAAAATTAAATGCATTATAATGTGAATAAAAATTTCTATTTAGACAAAGTGCAGAAATTTTATATTTTTAGTATTATATTAATTTTTTATATCATAAAATATGTATATTTTTTTATAAATATATAAAATAAAAATATGTAATTACTATAATATAAAAATAAAAATAATAGTTTATATAAAAAAATATATGTAATACAATACATAGTATTATAATATATATTATAAAACTTTTATCATAAATATTGTAAATTACATAAAACAAAAAAATATAAATTCATGAAATATAACAGATGAAATGTAACAACCAACTTTTTTGAACAATTTTAAGTAAAAAATTGTATTTAAATTTTGATAAAGTTAAATTTATGATTATTGTCTTTCATTACGATTGTTAATAAATATTTGTGTTGGATGTAACTACAAGACCTTTTTAAATTTCTAAAAAATCCGTCCTTATCGCCTCATTTTTAAAGCCAATGAGATGGATGATAAATACTTTTCTAAATTAGTGGCGTTAAATATTTTGCATCTAACTTTATCAAATAGTGAAATATGACATTCTTAAAAATACTGAAGAAGTTTGATTGACTAAAAATGAAAAGTTTAATGGCTAGTTAGATTCTCGTCATTGCCTATACAACATGAACTAAAAAAGAAAAAAATTAAGACATGCACACACAAAAATGAACGAATAATTTCACGTTTTTTTTAATGTGACGAATGATTTCACTTTTTTAATGTGACAATAATGACCTAGTTCAATAACTTTGAGTTAGTAGCTTGATAATTATTGTACTTAATCTTCTATTTTAAACTCATGAAGTATGTGTATTTTATCTTCCTTTTAAATCGAGATTATTTTCCCTTGGTTATTTTCATTCGGTATGTAGTGGTGTTTATTTTGATTGTCTACTAGGATTATTTGACCTTGGTGGGTTGTCTTTGACAACAGGGTCTTGTAGTCACCCATTAAAAGCCTTCTCTCAATTCAGGCTTTGTCACATGTTTCACCTATGTTGCAACTTTTGATGACATTTATTTTTATTCTATTTCTCCTTAAGGTGCCTTACGTTAAAAAATTCTAATTAGTGGAGAATGTCTAGAAGGGATGATGTTACACACATAAATCAATCAAACACCTATTCTTATTTCATTAATCTCTCTATTGAAATCGAATCTGAGATACCCTACACAAGCTACCAATGAATTTATGACCTAATGGATAAAACCCTAATGTTTGCACCATATATTCTAGAGTTCGTTGTCAACTGGCTAAGACCCCTTGAGAGTCATCAAATAGGTACCTAGATGTTATCTTAGTGATCAATTTACAACTCCATTTTCATGGTCTGACATCCTCAAAGATGCAAATATACTGCTAACACACATTCAAAGATGAGCAATCTCACTCAAAGTTTTCTTCACTCCCACTCCTTAGACACGTGTCAGCCCAATAGAGCCCAGAGTAAATGGCCTCAAGACACTCTCAAGAACATCTTCCTACATGAAACGTGGTATAACACATCGCATTCTCAGAGGAGACGACCCCACACAATATAAAAAAGGAATATTTTGAGCATCGTCATGGGGACTTTCAAAAGAAATCATTTTGACAGGTGTCAAAGAAGGCATAGTTACCAAAATGGGATTGTGGGAATCTTTCCAAAATGATGGCGATTCCGTTAGAAAAGACACATCTGGCACCCATGTTGGTTGCATAGAAAATAGAAAATACATAGCTAGTATCCATGTCGAATATGTAACAAATTGATCATATCAAAATATTCAGCATGAAAATAATTGTAATAGATGTAACGATGAAAAAAATTACCAACCAACCTGTAAATCGGAAGGGTTTGGATCTATAAAACCTAGAGCTTACATTGTAACAAGGAACTTTTAGGATTGACACTTTTGGAGTTTAGATCTCAGAATTTTGAACTCTCATGATTCAAAGGATTAATTCAGATTAATTCATAGCAATTTGGATTTTCCAATTTCTAGGTAAAAATCATAATTTATTAGCTTAAGATTTATGTTATAGAATTTGTAATATGTGGCTTGATTTTCGTCATTAGCATGTTTTATCTTAATGAAATACGAATATTGTGCTTAGATATCCTTTCTTCTTTTGTTTATCACAGTGTTTTGTGTTGATTTCTTTAATGTATAGTCTACTTTACGCATGTTAATCTCTTCCTCTTCCTCTTCCTCTTCCACTCATCCTAAAAAGGAATGAATCATGTAACTCTTTTACTCTTTCATTTTTATTTGACACAGGAGATGAATTGTATCATTTACATCATAATTCTTAGGAGGATAAACCCCAAGGACATTTTTTCTCTTATTAGACGCTTATTGGAACTATTCATGTTTGGGATAGAGGGACATGCATGAGTGTCTCTTGTTTGGAGTTCATTTATAAATAGCATCCATGCATCGTTTCTTTCCTTACAAAGAGTCATACAACCCTTGGGAGGTTTCTACCTTTATTTGGATCCCCCTATAGATTTTTTCAATGGCTAGGATCAAAATATTATATTTTATGTCCTAGTGACTTCATATGTGTGTTCTCTTGGTCAACAATGAAGGGTCTAGGTATAGTGTGTCTATTATATAAAGGTTTAAGTCGTTGACTAGGAAGGTTTGGAGTACTATGAATATTTTATAATGAATTCCTAAAAGTGTTATAAAATCTTTGTATTGGAAAAATCACCTCCCTTAGCTTTGTTTGTGAAAGGTTCTTTTCCCTTTTCCCATCAAGTGTGAAGAGTCAGATTCTAAAATCTTGGAGGTTGTTTCACACGGTGCACTAGGTCTCACTCCTATGAAACTTCTGGACTACCATATTTTGGTGTGACCCTCTTAGGGATCAACATGCAACATGTCAGGTTATTTGGTCGGTTGGCCTAATATTTCCCTCTAATCACAAGGATGGTTATGGAGGGGTTGTTACCTTTCATGCACTATGATAGAAATATTGTGTGCTTAACAATGGGTTAGATCATAAGTAGTGGCTTGCTTGGATTCTCATGCCAATCAATAGTCGCATTTTGGGATCGTTAATATTTATGCTCCCAATGATGTTTTTGAGAGATCTTCTCTCTAGAAATGCATTGCAAATTCAATGCCTCCTATCACTTTGGTTTTCTATGGAGACTTTAATATGGTTTATGTGACTTTTAATAAATATGGATACTTGACTTTTTTAGACATATGGCCAGTGAGAGGTGTAGTTATTCATGCATAATAAATTAGGTTTTTATGACCCCAACACATTTTTTCGTCATCCTCAAGTTTCTTGACAAGTGTGGAGTGATATTTGGGTGAGAAATGATAGATTCTTTCAAAAACTTGATCAATACATGATATCATCACACTCACTTTTCTATTATGCCTCCTATCAAGATCTTCAATGAAACCTCTTCATGAGGTTGCCTTGTCATACCACTTTCCCGTCTAGTTAAACATCAATTGGCATGTGGTTTTGGAATTACCTTCCAAAACCTTTTTTTTTAAATACTTATATGTTGAGTTACCAACCCATGTTGGCCCACATTCCTAGGATTTGGAACCTAGAGCATCACCCTTCTCAATAGTCTAGGTGGATTGCTTGGTGGAATCATGTTATTCAAATCACATATTGCTTTCTCCATATTTATGTTTAACACTTCATCATTTTTTCATTGGTGGTCCTATGAGGCTACCACCATGAATTTTTTTCTTGTCATAGAGGCACTCTTTACAATCCTATTCCCTTCAATTTTGCATGTCTGTGTGGCTTGACTCTACCAATAGAAGCATATTGTTGACAATCATGTACCTAGAGGAGCTTAGAGAAAAGCTATAATGCATCAATTAAAAGTAAGTGACATATCTTCTACAGAACCTTTTCTAGCTCTTCATTCTTGTCACACTTGACTAGGCATAAAAAAATAAAGGAAGGCTAGAAAATACTCTTAAGAGCTACCGAACACTCTTCGACCTTTTGTTCACCATTATGAAAGGGTTTTCACTATTGAGGATGTTTTTCCTAAGAAAACTGTACACTTCAATAATGCATCCAGGTTGTATCATGTAGGAAATTGGAGACTCATTAATTTTTTTGTGAGAAATTAATCTCCATTGAGGATTTGAAAGAACTGCTACCAACTCCATGGCTAATGAAAATGCACTGTGGTGTGATGGTTTCCCCTACAAGTTCTACAAATCCCTATGGCCTTATGTGGGTTCTAATCTTCATAAGGTCTATCTAGAAGTATCTAACAAATAGTCTTTAGGTAAAGTGATCAATAAAGGATACATCAAAGTCATAACTATATTGGTAGACCTTGAGGACATTTATAACTAGTAGAAATTATGTTTCTTGATGTTTCCTACAAGATCACTACCAAGGCTTTAGCTCTGAAGATTCATCATATGCTACCTTGAATTATTTGCATAGAGAAAGTTGGCTTCTTAAATCTAGGTTTACCCTAGACATTATCATTGTCATTTGAGAAGCATAGAATGGGCCTAATGCTATAAAAAAAAATAGGCTATCTTTCTAAAAATTGACTTTTCCAAGTCTTATGGCCACATCAAATGGCCCTGCATTTTGGCTATGGTTGATGCTATAGTTTTTTAACCTAACTTCATTCAATCTATTAAAATACTTTCTACAAATGCCTTTGAGTATATTATCATTAGTAGCTACCAATATCAAGATTTTGTGCTTTAATGCTCCATTTGGAAGGGGTGTCCCCTTGCTCCATTTTCGTATGATCTTGATACTAAAAGGTTTGGTTATTTGTTGGAAAAAATTATCTCCTTTTAAAGGCTTAGAGGAATTGCCCTTCCTAATTTATCTAACCAATGGTCATTTTGTAGATGACTCATTTCTCACACCTACAAAATGCCTCAAAAATACCTAAAATTCCTTCGATGCCAATAAAATCTCTCCAATGCCTCAAAAACAACTCCTAGCTTATGGTTCAACCATTCAATGGCATAAACTCCATGTTATTAGCAATCCATTCTTGTCATGTATCCTTGGATTTTCAATAGTGGTTGGAAGTGGATTGGACAAGGAGAAATATTTAAAATTTTGAGCATTCCCTAATTTATCTTTTAGGATTCTCTTTTTGACCTTTGGAATGCACTCCTCATCAAAATTTAGAAGAAGATCTCTTATTGGATCGCCAATCTTCTTTCATTGGCCAGTAAATTCTAGGCTTTCTCTAAAATTCTTGTCAAAACTCATTTGTATTATTGTTCTTTTTGGGCCCCTTCCAAATCTTCCTACATGAAGCCAAAAATACTTCTTTTTTGTTTTTAATGGGCCTCTCCAAAAAACCAAAATGGTTTTCAACATGTTTTTTGGGAGTTTTGTTGTTTCCTGTCAAACTCAAGCAACCTTGGGCTTCTTTCCACTAAGAGGCAAGGGATGAGTCTTTCTGTCAAATGGATTGGGAATGCTATTTCTAGAAATGAAGCCTCAAAAAAATCTCCTTAGGCATTGCATTTCCTCTACTTTTTTAGCCAATCGATTTTCATAGAAGGGGATTGGCTTTCAAATCCTTCAAAATTCATGAAAGAAATAGTTCATATCGAGGACACTTTTGTTGCCAAAAGCATCTTTCATGCCTACAAATTCATTAAACCTTATCTTTACTGGTAAATTTCTATATTTCAATATGGTTTATCCTTGAATCAATACAACCTATGGTGGTTGTTTCTTATTAAAATTCAAGCACTCCATTCGGCTTGATTTCTTTGGGTCTGTGCCTAGTGGTTTCACAAAAAAAGTATTCCTACTCCCTGTGATTTTTTTTCCAGAGCTACTCTTAATATTTTCATGACTTGGGAGGATTTGAAAATTCAATAATGGTCATCTCAGCTAGAGCAAGAGACATTTGACATAGTTTTTTATTATAAACATAGCACAAAAAGGATGTTGATCCTACATAAAAATAGGCCAAATAGGCCACTTGCAACATGTCACAAAAACCACTAATAGTAGGGAAAATTTTACCACTTATAGCACATCAACAATATAACTACGAACCCACATCAATGGTGGGTAGAAACTTCACTTACAACTAGGGGAAGAGCTTGGGAAGAAGAGGAAAAACGTTATTTTCCCTTCAACAAACAATAGTCCAAGAAATAATTTCATTTGGAGCATCATAGGAAGGTAAAGCATGAGGGGTAATCCCCTTACAAATCCTATCAACACCAAGATAAGAATGTTAAATAGGAAAAATGTCATCCACCAAAGGCTAGAGTAGAGAAGAAATAGGAAGAGTAGGATCCATGGGGCCTGAGGAGACCACAACAAAAACAAGATGTAGAGTAGGATTGATGGAGATAAAGGATGGTACATCAATAGTAAGAGGGACAATATTAACTTGGGAGGGGTATTCATCAACTTGTGAAGAGTCATCAGAAGAAGAATTGAAATTTGCAATATTCAAGTGATCGCCATTAGAATCATTGCACCAAGTGACAACACCTTTAGAGTGTACAAGGAAATAATCAATGCTCAAGTGACCAGTAGAGGAGCACCAAAAACATTGAAAGGGGATGCCCTCATAATCTAAAGATGGCATCCATGGCCTATCCCCAACCATGAGAACCACATCCCCTAGGAAGAGGCATGAAGGTGTCAATATCAATCAAAATGCATGAAAAAGTAGAATGGACCATAATGGAAGTAGAATCATCAACCTTCAAAAAATGGTTGAAATAGTTGCAAATGGCCTCAAAACAAGAAATCTCCCAAAAATGAAGGAGAAGATTGTGAAGTCAAACTCACAACAGATGCACATTGAGTGATTCAGTAAGAGGGTTAAGGGAAGTTGACCAAGAAGGACATTTAACATTGTTATTTTGTCTCTTTTGCTAGATATGATTCACAAGATTGGCATTCATACAATCAAACCTCAGTGGAAAGACTAGCTTTAGTTCCTCAACACCACTTTCTACAATTGCAAGCTACATTTAAGATATTTATGGCTTTCTCTGCACATTCCTATGGTGCTTGATCTGATTTTACAATGGCATATGTAGTCATTTTTGTTAGTTTGATAGCACTAATTTCACAACACTTGGTTAGTCGTTATTGAGCTTAAGCTCGCCCAATTTTTATGGCATATTCTTTTCTTACCAATAAATGGAGGTAGCACAAGCTTATGAGAATATGGTTGATTAGATTCAATTGGCACCTAGCCAGTTGAATCTAGAACATTTTTCCAAATTTGTTTATAATTTTGTCCAAGTCTTCACAAAAACTCTTTTGTAAATCTTCCATAATTTTTCTCTAATGTCTTCTACAAATTTGAGATCAAATAGAACTCATAAATCTACTTAGAAACTATTTACAAATTTTCTTGAATATTCTCTTATTTATGCTCTTCATACACAAAAGACTTCTTAACGCTTGTCATGTTTTGGAAAACCTAACTCCTTAAAGCACCTTTTCTAATTTGTCGCCATACTCACCAACTTTCCAGTTGAGTTCATGAATTTTGTTTCCTCTTTTGGCCAAAACCTTTTTCCTAGCATATGGTTCTTTTGGGGAATTGACCTTGCATCTTTTTCAAGTATATCCAATTTTGCATGCTTTCAAGGTGAAAATTCTATTTTCCTTATTAAAGATAGGAATGTTGTATTTTTTGTCACAACTCTATTGATATTGTTGCTTCTCTTTTCACTAAAGCTTATATTTTTGTCAATGTCATGCTCCGTATTCAATTTCAATCCAACAAGGTGGTATTGGAGGATGCCCACCTCCAAGAGTTAATAGAACATTGGGGTAATGCCCTATGTAATGTTTCTAGGTTTCCCTAAAAAATTCTCCTTCCTACAGTTGTTCTCTGCCTCCAGTTTATAGTCATGGCCAAAGATTTTTGGCTAAGCACTCATGATACCCCAGATATTAGCCACCTTGTTGCTACTCAAGAGGTAGCTACAGTTCAAGTCGGTGGTGTTCTACCTCGCCTTCACCTAGAGGTGCTACCTCTAGGTGGTACTCAAGTGGGGCAAGGTTGGCTATCAGTGGTGGTAGAAGTTGGTCATTGGCTAGTGATGGTAGTTGTTGGCCAAACTCCTCAAAGTGACTCCATAGTAATTTTTAGTGGCTAATATTCGCCAATTGGATAATTTTGGAAATTTGAGAATCCAAATTTGGCTAATAATTCAAGATTTAAGGCAACCTAAATTGCCACATTTTTACAAAATTTTGATTTAGAAATATTTAAATTGCAAAATAATTTATTTTATAAAGAACTTGAACTCAAAAATTCGCCACAATATTCGATACATGATTAGATTTGATTCGTCAGAATTTTATAGGTTATTGTAGAAATTTAAATTAATTCTCCAATAATATATCATGATTATTAGTTACTGTAGGGATCTATCACCAACTTTTAGTTTCCATTACCGACTTAAAGTATAATCTAGTGAACCTCATTATATACTATAAGGTAAAAATATTACTATTTGGTTTGTAATGCTTATGGGAGCTAAAATTTCTTTCGGATTGTTGATCTCAATATAAATCAATGGTCTTGAAGAAATTTTGGGCCCCATTAGTATTTAAAAAATATCTGTTAAATTTTTAGGATCGTTGCAAATGTAATAGCACTCCTAATTGTATATCTTTTCCAAATGTAACAATCTCTTTCATTTATATTGAGAATGAGCCAAGAAGAGACATGTCCCTTCATGGGACATGCTTATTCATTATTATGTAATTAATATAATGACAATTATGATTATATATATATATATATATATATATATATATATATATATATATATATATTCACTAGTATTGACTCATAGTGTTTATCTGACTGAAGCTACAAAACATCAACAATATCGATACATTTGCCTCACACAATACAATGAGGTTATTGAATTATATTTTAAATAAATGGTAGCAAGTAATTATTATAGAGTCTATTCCTTAAATCCATCAAAGGTTTCCACATTAAGCCTAATAATTTTCTATAAGAATTCTATTTTTTAAATAGAAGTATTCACCGTGTTGATTAATTAATTTATTTTTATTCTTTGAGATTCACCAATATTTTCTACAAAAAAATTGTTATTCAAAAATAATTGCCGATAAGAATAGTTTTTTTTTCAAAAAAATTGAGAGATTCGCCAATAGAATTTTTTCCAGAAAATGAAAGATTCGCCAAGATTTTATATCTTTTTTAAGAGGGGGATTTCTTAAAGATTACTCTGAGTGGCTCCCTTGGATGGCTCTAGCAATTTCACTAGCAAAAAAAAGAAGATAAAAACAAGGTGGGAGAAGAGACATACGAGGGGCAGTTCAATCTTGACGTCACACTAGACCAGGTGCCACTAATGTATGACACAAACTGGATGGTAGAGGGTGCGGTCCTATGAAGGAGGGCTTCCTAAAAAGATTCAATGGGTGTTGTTGATATTTTAGGATTATTTTAATGTAGATTGTCTCAAAGATTTTGTAGTTTAGTATATGCTTAAAAATTTAAGCTCCAAAATATATGGAAGTTGGTGGTCTAATGTATTGTATTATTTAGCATGTTGTGTAATAAATAGAAAATACAAAAATGAACTAGAAAAAAATTAAAGTTTTTGAGATGATTGACAAGTGGCAAAAAAAGCCAAAGTTGGAGAGGTAATTCCTAGCCCCCCACCTTTTCAACCCACTTAAATTTGAGTCCTAAAAAGTAGGAGTTTCCATTTTTTAGGAAAGATTCTAATTGATCCTATAGAAAAAAAAAGTGTTGCATGGGACCCCACCCTTAGCAGATTTTATTGTTATTTATCTTATTTAGCTTTCTGGTTTCTACCCATGTGAACTCTGAAGAGTGACCTTGTATCCTACCTTTTTTTTTGTGAATGTGTATTGTGTGTGTGAAAATTGTACCTGATCTGTAGACACAACACTCAGTAAAACATTAGAGGTTAGTGATAATCAAAATCATGCAAAATTGAAAGCTATCTAACCAAGCGATTTACTGCCTTCTAATAGGTGCGAGATTAATGTTCTCAGATTGTAATCGAGATCAGTGACCTAGACGACACCTAAATGAAGGATTTGAATGCAAAAGATGGATATGAAATTGAATGCAATTAATCTATATTTTTGATATTTTCTATGCAATAAGAATGAAAACTTGATATGAATCTATGCTAATATGAAAAACTTGATATGAAATGAATGCTAAATGATCTAACAATGAAGATTCTAACAATGATATGAAAACTATGAATGCAAAAATAAGATTGATCTCACAAAGATGTCGATTCACAAGAGCTTTGATTCTTCAATTCCAATTCTCCAGCGTGATTGTGCAAAATATGAGATGATTTGTGAAGAGCTAAAGCCTTAATTTATAGAAATCCAGGGCTTTGGAGGTGCATGAATAAAAGCCATAAATCACTCAAATTAACTCATCTTGATTTTTGAGTTATCTGATCATAAAAGATAGTTAATTCTCAAAATCATGCAAAAACATGCAAAAACAGCTTTTTAACTCAAATTAGAGTTTAGATCAACTTTTTGAACTCCAAAAGGATGTTGAGTTCCAAAAAGTCAATAACTTGCATTGATTTTCTGATTTGGAGTTTAACTGTTTCTTTTGAATATGCATAATAATTAAGAATTAAATAAATAAATAAAGTGATTTATCCTCAACTCAACTGATTTTTGAAAATAAATAATTAATTTATGGGTTAATTAACTATTTATTCAAACTTTTATTAAAAATTATATTATTAAATAATGACAACATGCTTTAATTAATTAAATAAGAATTTAATCAATTAAAGATAGGAATTTTGATTTATTGTCAAAATTAAATAATACAATTAATAATAGATAGAATTAAATTTAATTACATAATTAAGTGGCAAATATTAAATCTAATTAATTAAATATGAAAATATTCAATTAATCAAATTTTAGGATAAATGTGATTTATTGCCAAATAATTATAAAATTAAAGATAATTAAGATAATTAGGAATATTACTAGGAATATTCTCCGATGCAAAATTTAAGATAATCAATTAGATTTGATGATGTTTAGATGTGCCTTAGATTAGGACTTTGATGTCGATTTCATATGATTTGATGATATAGGAGGTTAATGAACTTATAGCCCATTTTTGGGGTATTACATTTTGCCCCTCTTTGAATTACTGTGCAAAGCGCAGTGGTTCAAAGATAGTCTGTGTTTGATAAAGATATGAAATTGATTCAAAAGATAAACCGATCTCAAGATAGAAACCGATTGAAAGATATTGAGATAGGAGTTGATTGATATTGACTTGATATGGAGATAATAGGTCTTGAATGACCAAAGATAATGTTCACTGTAGTAGCAAATGAACCTATGATTGCGAAAAAGTGTCAAAATGCCTGATTCTGAACCTTAGGATTGATAAGAAGTGAGTGACCCGTTCTAGACTCGATTGTCTTAGCAGAACTAGCAAGTATCACATCTGAATCCTTCAGTTGCCGAAGAACCAAGGAAAGAACACTATGATCTGATGGTTGCAAAAATTGATACAGTTTACAAGATTAAGAAAATATCAGATTGATATGGATCTTGATGAATCTGATATGCCCCAAGTGATGATAGATTTGCCTCAAGCGATGAGGACTTTTGATGAATCAGTAACTAGACATGATTGTTTATCTTGATCACTGATGAAAGATATTGATAGACTTGATCGATAGAATTTGATTTACAGACTTTGAATGATGTGCAATAGCATGCCCCCTTCGGGATTAAAATTGAAATCTGACAAGAAAAGTCAGCGTTGATAGTTTAGAAGCATGTTAATTGATCTGAGAAGTGGCTATTTACATCCGAGAATGCATTCTGCATTGTTGGAAGGTCCCAAAAGACCAAGTTTGACTAGGTTTGACCATGAGTTGACCATGGTTGACCAAGTTGAAATTTTGATAGTTTGATGTAAGATAATCAGTTAAGTTGAATACTAGATTTCTGTGATGATTGAAGGTCGAATATGCAAGTAGTTAATAATATGAATGATCTCAGATTTGAATTTTGATCCCGAAAAAGGATTCTACTTGCTATTTCATTGGAGGAACCTTCGTGTGAGATTCAGCTCTTGTTAGACTTGAAGATGCGATTTGAAGAATCATTTAAGCATTGAAGTTCGTTTAATCATTGTGAGATCATGCAATGAGACATGCAAAATGAAATGCAACCTAAGACCTAGGACCTAGTCACTGATCATGTGTCGATTTGTTATCATCATTGAACTTTTTAGATAACCGGATAAATCAATACAATGCCCACTAGCCATGAAACCATAGACATATGAATATCGATTTGTATGTGCAAGAATCAATACAACACCCACTGGTCAAACAACCATGGACATATGAATATTGATTTTAGTTGTTGAATGTCGGATTAGATATAAGCATCAAGGCACAAACGCCAGGATGACCTGAATATCATGTCCATTTTGATATAGCAATTTGTACAAGCATCAAAACATACACGTCGTGATGACCTGAGTACGCCTTGCGTTACAAACACATCAAACAGTCAAGAGATCATTCTAAATCCAATGTGAATTACCCGTAGTGACCCTTTATCGTTCACATCCTTAGGCAAGATTGCGTTCCACAGTAGGAGGAAGAACTCACTCAAAAAGACAATAGTTAGATCAAACTTCCTTGAATTTTTTTTGGGTATCAATGGTCGAGGTACGCATGGCCATCCAATTCGAGATAGAGGCTCTTACAGTCGGACACCATTTCAATCCAAAATTTCCAAAGTTGTTAGATTTTCACATACAAGCAGAAGACAAAGAAAAGATTATGCCCCCAGTCATCACTCTCTAAATCCTGTAAAGGACATCATTGAAGAGCTCGAAGGGACACAATATGCAAAAATCTCAATGCGAATCAGTAAGCATACAAGGAGATAAAAGCATGAAAAGCACATATTGTTTTCAGTTTGAGTTTGATGTTTGATTGTTGTTGATGCAAAATCCTTTCTGGAGACGAGACAGACTGACTGACTCAACTTGAAGCTTCAAAGGACTCTGAGTGGATATGACATGTCTAAGATACATTGGAGACTATAAGATATGACATTGATTGCCCCCAAGTTTGAACATTGATAGGATACAGACACTTGAGCTGATTGGTGTACAGACCGACTTATTGAAACCAGGATATGCAGAAACAAACCGGGAGATATGTAAAAACTAAAGCAAGACTGAAAGCTGGGAAAGACCAAGATTGTGCTGATAGATGGAGCATTTTGGAACAAGTGGTGCCCGTTTGCCAAGTTTTCACCATCTTGGTAGAGATTCTATTTTTGCTACCGAGGTGCCTGTTTCCAGGTTTTCACCAAGGCACTTTTTTTTCTTTTTTTCTTTTTTTTTTTTTTTCTTTTTTTTGTATTTTTCATTTTTTCAATTTTTTTGTACTTTTGATACTTTTTGATTTTTTTTGTGAATCATCAAGGCGCCTATTGCTAGGTTTTCACCAAGATGTTCATTTTTTCAGGACTTTTTCCGATTTTAAAGATTTTTTTCAGGACATTTTACCAAGCACTGAATGCCTTAGGCATAGAATTTCTTTAGATGGAGAACGTTGATTGGTTCTCGGAGCTGTTCTCCTTCAGTTGTTGAGAGTTGATAGGCACCAGAGCCAAAAGTAGCAGTGATTACAAAGGGACCCAGCCAATTGGGTTCGAACTTCCCCTTGCGTTCTCGATGTGATTGATTTTTAAGATTTTCTCTCAACACTAGATCACCAACCTGAAATTCTCTATGTCTGACTTTCTTGTTGTAGCCTCTAGACATTCTTTTCTGATACACTCTGAGATGATCATACGCTGCTTGTCTGCGCTCATCTAGTAGTTCAAGTTCTTGTAACCTAGACACTCTGTAGTCTTCATCAGTGACAAGTCCATTCATTTTGATTCTGAGTGATGGGATTTCAACCTCAATAGGCAGTACCGCTTCAGACCCATAAACTAAAGAGAAAGGTGTAGCCCTAGTAGGTGTTCTGATACTTGTTCTGATACTCATTCTAATACTTGTTCTGATACTGGTTCTGATACTGGTTCTGATACTGGTTCTGATACTGATTCTGATACTAATTCTGATAATTGTTCTGATACTGGTTCTGATACTGATTCTGATAATTGTTCTGATACTTGGTATACTTGATAGCATCTTTTTCCATTTGCAAACTCCCAAGCAAGATCATATCGTGCAGTCCCAATGTCTAGCAAGGTGGAGAACAAGAGGGATTAGCAAGCTAGTGGAAGAGATGGAAGATAAGAGAATGAAGGAAAATGAAGGGAAGAAATCCTCAAGGGGAAACTCCTCAAGAATACCCAAGCTAGGGAAAAATTGTCATGTAAAGCGCATTTGGACAAGAAATGAAAGGCTAGCATAGGATAAGCACAAAATCATAATGCAAGAGCAGGAAAGAATGCAATCCAAAGGAGTAGACATGTCAAGAGGCTTCATAGCACCGAGTTTTACTCTTTCTTTCGTAGATCAAGACCAAAGGGGAAAAGGATAGCCATAGGCGAAAATGAATGGAGGAAGATGGATATGAAGGCTAAACATGGAAGCAATGAAAACAAGGTCATCCTAAGATAGCTCACAAAATAGCCAAATATTCGTGTATAGATCAACATTGTCAAGATCAAAGAGAGAAGATGGAATGGATGAAATATGTAGAAGAACTACGCATGATGCTTGATTGCCAGGTTTTCATCATGGTACTTATCCAAGGCACCACAAGGGAGTGGTTTTCACCATAGGATGAATTTATTTTTCTTTTTACTTTTGCTACCAAGGTGCCTGTTTCCAGGTTTTCACCAAAGCACATTTTCAATGTTTTTTTATTTTTCATTTCTTTTTTTTGGAAGAAGGCAAGCTTTCTAGATAGTGCTCCTTGAAAGGATAAACCATGATATGCCAAGGATTCAAAATGATATACTCAAAGATGCTGATAGGGAAAGGGAGATGGAAGAGAAAAATGGAGGATAAGGTTTTATGCAAAGCAAGTGAGGTTGGAAGATAGGAGGAATAGGCAAATGAGGAAAAATGATAGAATGTAGAAGGATAATGCATGCAAGGATTGTAAAAGGGTAGGTGGAAAGGAAGGCAAGATCAACATCAACACATACCTTGAAGGGTGGTGAGAGGATGGAGGAATCGTGAATGAAGGAATACGTGAAGGAATATGGTGAATGGATAGCAGAGGTTGTGGTTTAGGTACATGGAATGGAAGAATATTTTTGGAAGGAGATGTAGTGGAAGCCTTTGGAAGCTTGAATGTCAATTTTACTTTTTGTTCAACACCAGACTCTTTCAAGAGAGACTTTGGAATCCATATAGTCGTAGGCTTTTTATTTCCTTTTGATGATTTAGAGATAATATCTTCAATGATGGATTTTGAAACCCATACTTGTCTTGTAGTTTTTTTTTTAGATATCTCTTTTGACTTTATGCCTCCATGTCGTTTAGAGGAGACATGGTGATCTTCTCTTTTTGATGGATTCTTGTATTGCTTCTTTTTCTTGTATTGAACATTCAAGTTACTTCCAAAAGACTTGGGATTTGTGGAAGGAGGATATGACTGGTTTAGATGGGTGGGTGGATGAAAAGGATTCAAGGGTATGCATCTATGTTGATCTTGAGGAAAGATGGGAGATGGAGGGATGTAAGGACCCAAAATGGATGGCAAATTAGGAGAGTTAGGAGGGGAAAGTGAAGGGACATAAGGACCCAAGATGGAAGGAAGGCGTGAAGATCTTTGTAGTGGTGGAAGAGGTCCAAGGATGGAAGTGGAAGACGCAAAAGGATAATCAATAAGTTCATCAGCATCTATATGACAACCAAGGATATCAGCATCTTTAGAGTGAGCATTAGGATCTTCAATAGAATCATGGACATCTTGAATATGAGCACCTTCTTTGATAGGATTGTTCAAAGCTTGCAAAGACTTAGGAAGAGTAGAAAGTGGAAGTGAACATGGAGTGGTAGAACAAGAAGATGAAAAACTTTGATCTTGACAAGGATCTTTGGATAGCATAAGCTCATAATTTTTTTTTTTATTTTCAATAGGCTTGACATTGGAAGGAACACCATTTTTACCAACCTTAATGGAAGTATCATCTTTGGAAAGCGCAAGCATAGTAAGGTTATTTTGATTGTCAATAAGCTCAACAGTGTAAGTAGTAGCTTGATCTTGCTTAGGCGAAGACTTAAGACATGGTGGAATGCATGAAAAAGGGGGTACAGGATCAAAAGAACCCTGAGGCGGATAAGAGACATCGGGAAAAAGAGTGGATAAAATGGAGGGTTCTTGATCTTGATCTTTCCTTAGGTTCTTTTCTTTATCATTTTTAGAGTCCTCTTGACATGGAGCCACTTCTAAGGACAAGGAAGCATGTTGGGATTGTATGGATGATTTTGGAAGAGATGGTGAAGGACTAGCTGAAGTAGGCATTATAGCATATGAAGGCTTAGGCTCTTTAGGTTTAGCATTATTGAAAGTATTTGCAGCCAAGTGAAGGTTAGCTTGAGTTTCTTTAAGAGGTAGCCCTGGAGGATAACTATAGGGAACCACATGAAAAATATCAGAGCTTGTGTCAGATGAAGGTTCTGTGAAAGATTTGAAAGACTCGGAAGCTTTAGGAAATGTATTGGTATTGGAGGAAGTAGGGGATGGAAGGGAACCATCACCAGACAAAGGTTCAACATTAACATGATCTTGCTTGAGAGTGTAATCTTTATTTTCAGCCTGAGAGTTCTTAGAGGAGAGATCCTTATAGTATTGACATTTCAAGCTAGCACGATGTATTTTATAGTCCTCAGCAGTAGTAGATGGATCATCATCAAGGTATTGTCCACAAAAGCCATCAAAGTCTCTTTCAAAATCAGAATCATATGGATCACCATCACGATCTATCCAATGTGACGGCCCATTTGTAGTAAGAAGGAATGAACGATGAGGAGGACTCTTAGGAATAGAGGTGTCATAGGTATCATTACATTGTCTGTCGTCATAGTCATCATAGTCTTCAAAGCTAGATGTGTCACTCTCCGTGGAAGAGGTATCATATTGCTCAATTTTTTTTCGGGGGCATGGTGACATGTACAAGTCTTTATCAAATGGAAAAGAGTATAGAGGTTCCTTTTCTTTCCCAAGTTTGTCAAGCTGGACTTGCATAGCATGTATCTGTTTCATTATAGTGGCGATCAGAGCTTCTTCCTCTTGTTTACTGATTCTTTGAGACATGTGTACTGATTCTCAATAGCTATTGCTCTATTCCTGACACAATGATATTTTTGATAGATTCTGGAACTAGGCTGGAAACATTGGATATCTTGCAATTTGACAATTTCTGACAACTTTCTCAAATTTTTCCAAATGACACTCTGCAGACTCGTACGACACTGGGTAGTCTATGAAATGACAGTTGCTAAACTCATACGACAGTTGGGTAGCAATGAAACGATAGTTGACAAAACTCGTACGACTTTTGACTTCCTGAAATGACTTTTGACTCCAGAAAAGATTTTACGTCAATTTTTGCAAAATGTAAGGTCTTCAGTTTTGGATTGTTTGCAAATTGTATTGTCCAGATTTTGAAGGTTATACCAGATTTGATCATTTTTAATAGCCAAGTAGATAAATAAGCACACAGAATAGCAAGCAAGTGATTCCAAGCACGTCTGAAAACAATGAACAAGGGCAAAAGAAACCTTGCGCATGAACAATCAAGTGACCAAATTGTGCTAATCCCTGAGAGTACTAATTGTGTATGTTCTGAAAAAGTTTTGCAATAACGCACATATACCTGAGAATGAAAAATTAGCCTCTCTAGGGTTTTTAGTAATGGTTTGACTCTGCAACTTTTATGATTCAAAGGGGTGAACTCCAATCCCGGCGCACCAGGGTTTTGACACAGTCCGAGAACTTAATCTTCAAGAGCTGCTAGGGAGATCTGACAACCCAACAATGAACCATACCCGTGGAGATTTCTTCCACAAGGACATTTATATAGCGGCTGTCACTACCATGGCAAAAATGGCTATTACCGCTTGAGGTTCCGTCAACGCAGTTTTCCCTGTAAAGGGATTGTCCGCTACGGTTAACCCTCTCTAAAGATGACTCACAATAGTATACCACAAGGGGACTTGGCTCTAGATTCAAGGTTTTGACACCTCTTCACTTTTAACCCAAACAAAGCAAGCAGATTAATCCGACACGCTAAGACAAAGTTTTGTTCCACCAAGGTCTGTGATATCAACTCCACGTGATCTATCAACCTCTCCGGGGAGAGAATGTATCAATCAATAAGAGAAGACGCACTAACCAATTTTGATTCACCAAAGCTCATGATATCAACCCCACGTGATCTATCAACCTCTCCGGAGAGAGAATGTGTCGATCAATAAGAGAAGACTCACTAACTAAGTTGAATGTGAAACGCACTAAGTATCCTCCCTACCTACAAGGATTCTATCGTCAAGAAGGATTTCGCTAGGAATCCAATCTCTCAAGAATCACAAATAGTGTTCATAGGGCCTAATTACTATGTGAGCACAGATGTATGTTCCGAAAGCAAATCTACCAAAAGCATCCAAAAAGTAGAAAGAGGAACACTTAACGTTTAAAGCGAATATGAGATGAGTCCATAAGGTGGAACACTTAACACCTCACACAAGCTAAAAATGAGTCCACAACTTAGAAAACAAGGGAGTTCCTAAAAGCACAAAAGGGTTGCCAAGTGGAACATTTAACGCTTCTGTCCTGTTGACCCCTCCCCTTTATGGCGCTGAGATTGCAACCACGGGGCGGAAATGAGGGGCCGGCGGATTAGCGAGTCCAATAACCCAAGATAGCAATCAAGATCAATCACAAGTATTCTAAGACTACTTAATGAATCCTTAAAGGTTCACAACCTAGTATCAATTATGCAAGTGTGTAGAAATAGATCAAAAGCATGAAAAGATGCACACAAGCTTGACACATAAGAGATTTATTTTAAGTCCCAAATCAAAATATTATTAGATGAAGGAGAATACCTGGGATCCTTGCAACGCGCTTAGTAGATTTTACTTGATTTTTAGCAATTTTTGTTGAGCTTTTCCATGCAAGCAAGTGACGAACTCTCCAACAAGCAAACAAGCAAACAAGATATGCAAAATATATTCAACTTATGAAAACCATAGGGTTAGCTCTAAAAATCAATTATTATCAGTAATAATAACCAGCAATCAACCCAAATGACAACTCATATCATTCATTGAACCATGTAAAAAAAATAAGTGCATACCCATCACAAAACTTTATTTTTTTTGCTGCATTTGACCTAGTCAACAAGATCTAATTTTTTTGATATGATTTTGGCCACAAAAATAAAAATTCAGAATAGAGACCCCTACTAAAAAACAAAGAGCTTTCCAAAAATGCAAAAATTTTAGAAAAAACTCTTCATTTGTGCCCTAGAGACCCATTTTATCAAAATAGACCAGTTTTTGTAAATTGACTATTTGAGCTATGATATCATGTCCAAATTTAAAACACAAAGAATGGACCCCCTGTATAATTTAAAGAGCTTTCCGAAAATATAAAAATTTTCGAAAAATATGCTGATTTGCGTCAGATATTAATTTTTTCCGGAATTTCAAGAAAAAATTATTAAAAATTCAAAACATCTCAGAAAATTCTAAATTTTTTACTGTAGCTTCCATGACATGTCACCAACCTGCAAAAAAAATTTCAGATCAAAATTCTAAGCCGTTTGGGAGATAAAATTAAATCTGTGAAACTTTGGGGTTTTAGCTCCAAAAAAAATCAAAACCAGCATGCAAAGGTGGGTTGCCCCACGGTGGGCGCCAAAAATGTGTGTGTGAAAATTGTACCTGATCTGTAGACACAACACTCAGTAAAACATTAGAGGTTAGTGATAATCAAAATCATGCAAAATTGAAAGCTATCTAACCAAGCGATTTACTGCCTTCTAATAGGTGCGAGATTAATGTTCTCAGATTGTAATCGAGATCAGTGACCTAGACGACACCTAAATGAAAGATTTGAATGCAAAAGATGGATATGAAATTGAATGCAATTAATCTATATTTTTGATATTTTCTATGCAATAAGAATGAAAACTTGATATGAATCTATGCTAATATGAAAAACTTGATATGAAATGAATGCTAAATGATCTAACAATGAAGATTCTAACAATGATATGAAAACTATGAATGCAAAAATAAGATTGATCTCACAAAGATGTCGATTCACAAGAGCTTTGATTCTTCAATTCCAATTCTCCAGCGTGATTGTGCAAAATATGAGATGATTTGTGAAGAGCTAAAGCCTTAATTTATAGAAATCCAGGGCTTTGGAGGTGCATGAATAAAAGCCATAAATCACTCAAATTAACTCATCTTGATTTTTGAGTTATCTGATCATAAAAGATAGTTAATTCTCAAAATCATGCAAAAACATGCAAAAACAGCTTTTTAACTCAAATTAGAGTTTAGATCAACTTTTTGAACTCCAAAAGGATGTTGAGTTCCAAAAAGTCAATAACTTGCATTGATTTTCTGATTTGGAGTTTAACTGTTTCTTTTGAATATGCATAATAATTAAGAATTAAATAAATAAATAAAGTGATTTATCCTCAACTCAACTGATTTTTGAAAATAAATAATTAATTTATGGGTTAATTAACTATTTATTCAAACTTTTATTAAAAATTATATTATTAAATAATGACAACATGCTTTAATTAATTAAATAAGAATTTAATCAATTAAAGATAGGAATTTTGATTTATTGTCAAAATTAAATAATACAATTAATAATAGATAGAATTAAATTTAATTACATAATTAAGTGGCAAATATTAAATCTAATTAATTAAATATGAAAATATTCAATTAATCAAATTTTAGGATAAATGTGATTTATTGCCAAATAATTATAAAATTAAAGATAATTAAGATAATTAGGAATATTACTAGGAATATTCTCCGATGCAAAATTTAAGATAATCAATTAGATTCGATGATGTTTAGATGTGCCTTAGATTAGGACTTTGATGTCGATTTCATATGATTTGATGATATAGGAGGTTAATGAACTTATAGCCCATTTTTGGGGTATTACATGTATATATTTTAATCGATAGAATAAGGCACACACATTCATAAAAATAAATTAAAACAAAACACTAATTATGTATTTCTAGAGAAGATAATCAATTTTACATTTTAGTGTTGATGACATACTTTTTCTTTTTTTTTTAAAGATTAAAACACTAATTTAAATACTAAAATATTTATACTTTTGAAAATTAAACTTGTAGATATAAAGTCGTCTGTTTTTTATTTTTTCAATGTTATTTATATGAATAAGAGGTGTGAGAATATCAAGTTTCTCAAATTATCTTTTTTTTTAATAAATTTATCTTGAAGTTGTACTAATTGTTTATTTATTGAACCCTTCCAATTGAAACAATTGTAACTTAGATCTAATTTAATATGAATAAAACCCGCTCAAATATATGTTTGAATAAAATTGATTTTAATTTGAAATGCTTGAATTGTGCTGATGAGTAGGCTTAAAGTAGGTTGTAGCTTTGAAATTTCACCTAAGAGACATTCCATAGCATCTTAAAGAAAGAAATTGAAACAATAAAAATAATCTTTGTACAAGACAACGAGATGTTGATTATTATGCATATTTTAGCCAAGTTTAGACAATATTTAATTTTTAAAAATATATAGTGAAGAGGAATCATAATAATATGGAGTTCTTCCTTGGCCAAAGTGGCCTACAATGGAAATTGATGAGTAAGTTTTAAGGTTATCATTTGACAGAGTAAATAAAAGGAAAAAATAATTTAATAGTTGATTCTTTCTAGAAAGCATGCTTTGTACTCTACTTCTACTATTTCTAACAATTGAAATGTCACATTTATGATAGAATGTGTTAAAATTCATGTTATTGATCTATCTAAAGGGAACATAAGGGAAGATGGATTTGTCATAGCAAATAGTCTGATTGTTTATGAAAGTAAAATGTTTCTAGTTCTTGAATCCCAATTAAAAGAAATAATTGGAATGCTTTTCACGATCCATCACTAGCAATTCATCCAAGATTTTAAAAGACTATAGAGAAATTTGTAAAGGTTTGCATGGAAGAGCCTCGAGAAGGATGCCCTCACACGCATCAAAGAATACATGGCCTTTGAACGAAATAATGAGGAACATACTACTAACTATCCCAAACAAGAATTGGCAAAGCATATCCATGAATTTCACCACAAGCCTCTCCAAGATACAAAAAAAACTATTACATTTATATTGTTGTGGAAGAATAACTAAATATGCATTGTTCTTTGCCTATCTCTGTAGAATTCAAACACATCAAGTATTATTTAGAATATTGGGTTGCCTAAAAACGTTACCAGTAATAAAGATAATAGATTCCTCAACTCTTTAAGTAAAAGCTATGTCATCTAACTAGAACAATTTCACTCCCAACACAAGGTTTCATCTCCAAACAAATTGGACAAACAGAGATAATGAACAAGTGAGTTGAAAAATATTTGAGCAACCGTGTTTCATATAAACAATCAACTTGAGTTAAATGGCTATATTTCATAGAGTATTCCTACAACATTGTTCACTATATGTACATTGGTATGTTTGCACTCATACAATTATATGATTATGATGCATTAACCTTTGTTGATCTAATAATCACAAATAATCGAGTGGCAATATCGGTGACTTGGTCAAGTAGATAACTCAAAAATCACCTTCAATAGAATCGATAAAAAAATCTATGTAATCATTTGAAGTGGGAGAGAAAATCTTAATAAAATTGCAACCTTACAAACAAACTTCCATGAATAGTAATGGGTTGGAAAAATCAAATCACATTGTTATGGGCCTTACAAGATCTTAATAAAAGTTGTTTTGATTAAGTAAAAACAAGTTTTGAAAGGATCGAAAACCTTGTACAAAGAGAAAAGAAAGATAGAACAGTGAAAGACCATAAAACAACTGTGGAACACCACCCAACAAACTAGAGGAACTAACCATAGTTCCCACCAAATTGACCAAAAACCAGCCCAGCTAACCACAATAAAGGACCATCAAGATTTACATTTTGGCCCATCCTTATGAGAACGTAAAGACATATCAAATGAAGGTTTGGAGAATTTGACTTTTTTTCCTTTAACTGATGTCCATCCATCCTCCACCTTCTCAACAACCTTCTACCAATCCAAAGATAAACATAAAGAGCCCACTAAAGGGCAAGCAACATCAACATCCACATAAGGGACAGGGGTAGCACCACAACCAATCCCCAAAACCCTCCTAGGCGAAACATGGGCATCAAAACCCACAACATCAGTAGACAAGACAGCTAAACCAGAGACAACATCAATGTTTTGAACAGAAACAACAGCAACAGAAGCGGCAACATTAACATTCTAAACCAAAGTTGCATCAGAGACAACATCTGCGGCATCAGAGACAACATTAGTAGCACCAGCCAATGTATGATCAGTCTGAGGAGAGCAAGCAGCCACACCCCCATCCTTGGAGACTTTTCGAACCATATAATGATGGTCATAAACCCCCAACCACCAAGAAGGCGATTTCTTTGATCTAACCTTATCAGATAAACACCACGCAGCAAGATGGCCAGTCTTGTGACATTTCCTGCATCTGAATGGAATACCCTCATAATCTAGATTCTGGGTCCAAGATCCCTTTGAAGAAGCCAAAGTTATCTTCTCAGGGAGACCCTTAGATACATCAACCTCCACAAGAATACGAGCATACATCGTCTTAAAAACATCAAAAGAATCTGAATCAACCATCTGGAAATCCCCAATGGCCTCCCCCACAAACTCCAAAACTGAATCTAGCCAAAGATGAAGGGGAAGATTCGACAATCTTACCCATAAGGGTATTTTATTAAAGGATTCAGAAAGAGGATCAAACCCCCGATACCAGGGTTTGGCCATCAGGGGGAACCACTCCTCCCAAGAGAAACAACTGTTACACAAAATATTATTCCTATCTGCAGCATTTTCAAATTTCACAATAAAAAAAACCCTTGCCACAAGGTAAATTTGAGTTGTATTGGTTATGATGAGCTCCCAATGTTTGGATATCCAAGCATGTAAATCAGGAAGAGAGGGCCAGAAACCCCTAAAATGAAAAATAGCAGTGGTAGAAGAGAAATCCTCTGCAGTTTTGAAGATCTCATCAATAGTATTAGAATCAAGATTAACCACGATGGGGTTACTTACAGAAATAGGCAACATCGAAGGACGGGATCCCCCTCTCCCAGCAGAGACAGAGCCATAGATACCTGCTTCAAAAGAAGCCACATCTGCATAAGAAATCGTTGAACTCCCCTTAGCCACCCGAGACCCTAAAAGGGTCATCTGGGAAGACCTTGGCAACGTCTGAGACAGCCCAGAAATGACAACTACATGCGACGCACCACCAGACGTAGCTGCAAGAGCAGGAATGGAGGAACTCCCCTTAGCCACCAGAGACCCTGAAAGGGTCGTCTGGGAAGACCCATGCAACGACTAAGACAACCCGGGAACGACAACCACTGGAAATGCACCACCAGACGTAGCTGCAGGAGCAGGAATGGAGGCTCCAACAGAATGCGCAACCAGAGCAGCAGCATTACGGTCCAGAGCTCCTGCATGGACGTGAGCGGGAACGACATCATTTTGAAATGGAGCGAGAACAACAAGAGCGGGACGCATATTTGGAACAGCAGGAGCGGGACACATATCTTAATAAAAGTTGTTGAAGTTGCATATGAGTTGGAATTATCAAAGAATAGAAAGATTTGTAATGTGTTTCATGTATTTCACTTGCAAGATTTATGAAGTGATTCATGTTGCTATTATTGATTCCAAGGTGAAGAAATTGAAGAATAAATGCATTATAATATGTTTGATTCACCAGAAGAATCTATCTTAGAACATGCAAATTTGTATTGCTTGTGGGCAAGTGATTTTGGGAAGATTAAACTTGTTATTTCTTTTATCCTAAGATTAGGGCTTATCACCTATGCAATTAATGGGCCCAATTTTGAATGTAAAATAGCAAAAACATTCCACTCTCAACATGCTTGGACCCGTATTTGAGCTCTAATCTCTATTTAAGATAGGCAATTCCATAATTTTTCCCGAATGGGATTCAAAAACACAACCCTTAGCTTATGAAGATTAGTGGTAAAAATCTCATTAGTTTCCTAGATTTCAAAGGGCAAAATGCCTTTGGATTCCTTAGGGCAACTTCAGACAGAACTCACACACTTCAAGCTTAGTAGATCTCTACATTTAGGTATTTCAACATTCTTTAGTATATTTGTGCTCATTGTAATCTATGTTATCAATAAACAATTGAAATAGATAATCTTTGCAATCATTGAATGAAAAATCCCATTCCAACTAGTTTACATGAACACAACTATACATTGTGTCTTTGATTTTTAATCATTTTGGTTGAAACTCAATCCGGTATTTCATATCTAAGTGTTTTTAGAAAAATATTCTAAGCTGGTTGAAACAAGTTGTAAAATTGTTATTTCATAAATCAAATATTCTAAGTCAATCCAATGAGTCCTCAAATTGGTTGTTTAATAAAGCATTGAATGCATAAGGCATAATGAAATAGCAAATATATTGGCACTTGCTTTGCCCTCAACCCATCTTTTTTGAGATGTGGAGGTGGGTTATGCATTGTTAGACAATTTAAGTTTGTTAGAAGGTGATAATCATACATTATTTCTTCCTCTTGTCACTTTGTTTCTTTATATTTTAATCAAATGGATGAATAGTTATTTTAGTTGAATGGAAAATATAGCAAGGAAAACCATGCCATTCTTAGGAATGGTATAATAAACCTAGATAAATTAGGGGTGTGATACTAAAAGAATTTCATTAGCTATTAAATGGACTGTTAAATCTTTACATGGTGATGAAACTTGAACACAATTGTTAGAAGGCCTTGTCTTAATACGTTTTCTCTTATTGGTTGGTTTCTTCTTCATATTTGAATCAATTGAAAACTCCCTCTAGCTGAATGGAAAATGTAACAAGAAAAAGCATGCTATCTCTTGAGAATCGTGTGCTAAGGATACATAAATCAGCGATGTGAGACAGAGAATTTAATTATCTATTAAATAGATCATTAAATCTTTTGTGGTGATGAACCTTGAAACCAACTGCTGAGTTATAACATGATTAAGATTAAGTGTGTGAGAAAGAATTTCATTATATATTAAATGGGTTGTTAATCTTTGGTAGTGATGAACCTTGAAAACTGCTTAGTTATATCATGATTAACGTTGTTACAAAGAATTAATTAATTGGAATAATTTGCATCTATGAGGTATTTTGCTTAGTAGTTTAAAGTTAAACCAGTTGGATATCCTGTTTTTTGTTTGGTATGGAAGGAGTGGAGTTTTGTTACACATTTTTACCGAAGGGCGTGATGTAATTGCAAACACTAATGAACGGGTTTTGGTTTTCTATATGGTGGACACTAAAATATAAGGACTCAATTTAAGTGTGTGCATAATGAAGAGTCTAGAGTAGTAAACAACATGAAATCAGAGGGATAACATTATAAATAACATAACAGCCTCGAGAGAAAGAGGGAGTAGGAGTAGGAGTTTCAAATGCTCTATAGTAAGGAAAAAATAATTCAAACTACGATTATGAGGATAACTAAGAGGATTATGTTGTGAATGAGCTTTTTGATCAAATGAATGTAGGTAGCAAAGATCCCACAAAGAGGCGTTGGTGAGGATTTCAACTACGTTGAGGCATCTCATGCTTTGGTTTTGAAGTGACTTCAACTCCCCCTTTTATACTTTTTGTGCGGGCTTATGTCATGAACCTAGATTTTATCGCTGACCAAGGTTTGGCCATAGTGCAATGTGATGTTAAGGCTTGTGATTGATGTGCAAGTAGAGATTCCTTCAATTGAATAGGGATCGATGGTTCCACCATGCGTTTGGCTAATCCTTGCCAACGAGACGCATCCTTCGCCGTGGATGGTACATCTGCTTTGTTGTGGATTCTTGATGCTATCATGGACAAAGCTTCAGCTTGCATGAAGATGCCTTAATAGGAGGTTCTTGCAATCTTGTCTACATATTGATGCTGTCCATATTTGGACTATTAAAAGATGGCATGTTTCCAGTCAGTTTCAGGTGGCTACCATGTTAAACAGATTTTTCTAATTCTCCTTCCAAAACCTTAATGATTGCACAAGAATTCTGTAGGACAGACCTTGGTTTCTTGGCAAAACTAATCTCTTTTTGGAAAGATGGTCTACTAGTTTTGACGCTACTAAGGAAAAAATATAACAAGGTCTCTATTTCAATCAGGCTCCTAGCACTTCCTTTAAAATGTTGGGACAAAGAAATCATATGAGGTATTGAGAATGCTCTTGGTCCATTTTAGCTACTGACAATGTCACAAAATCCATGAAAGCTTTGATTTTTTCCAGATTTTGAATTTGTGTTGATACTAATAAGATGTTGCCAAACACTATTAAACTATGCTCCAAGATGGGTGTCTAGAAGCAGAAAATCCATCGAGTCCTCTTTGCAAGTTTTCTCTCATTGTCATAAATGTGGGCGCTTATTCCCATTTGCGTCAAGATATCAAAGAGAAGCTCCATGTACAACAAGAACAGATCTTTCCTTCCTGATTATGGGAAGTGCTCTCTTAAGGACAGGTTTGAGCTTATCAAATATAAGCCAAGCATGAGAAACTCGTGGGTCTTCCTTTAAGAATAAGAGGCCCAACGTTGTATCCTTTGGTTGCATTAATTTCTGGGAGCTGATATTTGCCCCTTTCTGCTATTGTGGGGCTTCCATTGGTACGTTTTGTATCGTGTTGCCCTGAGCAGCCACATCTGTAAACTCCATAAAATATTTAAAAATATAGATTTTTTTTAAACTCATGCAATTTTTTACTCTTTATTTTTGCAATTAGTAAATTGTTGTTTACCTTTCAATTTTTTGCCAGGTTTTTCCTATCTTAAACCCAGGTAATTGAATTCCATTAATAATTTTATGAGGCCGTGTAAATGGAACGCAACTATGAGATTCCGATGCATGCTAACTCTTACTACATCTCAACAAGAAAGGGATATAAAGTAAGTAATACATAATCAGACTAAAAAAAGAAGAAACCTGGCCAAGTCACCAGAAGATATGACGGGCACAACTACAATATGGCAAACAAAAATAAAAATTTAACCGGTATTCATGTGCACACAAGATCATGCTTAAAAATATATTGATAAAAACATGAACTCACTTGTACAACCTTCTCACATGATGGCACTCAACAGTTAGCTTCCACAACCCCAAACTAAACAGGCACACCATCTATAGATACTGTCAACTGATTTTCAGCTCCATGCAAGTCAACTATTGATGCTTGAAAATTAGGGTTTACATCCAAACTAACAGACCTGTTTTCCATGTTCTTATTATCAAATACAAACAGAGAATCATTTTCACTTCTATTAGGACATAGAGATTGAACTTGCTCGTCCTGATCATTTACACTTGTTGAAACCTTTTTCTCGCTTCCAAAAAGAGAGCAGTTCTGAAATGCATCTAAACTGATTGCGACCAGCCCACTGAAACTGATACTGTTGTCTCCTGCAAGAAAATCTACACCCTGTACTCCAGACGGGCGGATACTGATATCTAAAGAGCCTAATGAATCCGTCTGTTGACATCAAAGAAGCTTTATTTCAGAGGGAAAAATGTGTCTAAGATAATTTATATTTGTACAAAATGTAAACAAGATAAGATTGAAATGCATGTGGAATAAATTACCCAGAATAGATCATTAGCTGTAGATTCTCTCTCTCGTATGTCATCTTGGCTTTGTTCTCTTTCACAAGAACCTGCCTTCAGATCTTCCACACAAGGTACCTCCTCGTGAATTGAGTTGCCTTGGGCATACTTCTAAACAGAGAAAATGGCAGTGTGTCACAGTGAATGCAAAACTCACTTTAAATAATTTTTGCATTTTAAGCACATATTCTTGTGAAATGACATTTCTAATGAATAAAAACATTTTTCTAGCAATTTTATAATATGACAAGATGGAAACAATTCTAATTAATGTTCATAATGCATGCAGAAAGGAGAATAAAATCAAGACAATAACACCCACCTCTGAGGATCCAGAAAGGCCGCATGAATTTCTGGGTACCTCCTGAGAGCTTGATCTTGTAACCATATTATCAACAGCACCTGACTCTTGAGTAGGGAAAGGAACTTTTCGGAATGCAAAAGCATCACAAGTTTCATCACCATCCCAAATTGATGGTTGAGAATGATTGATAGGCATGTTAGTTACCTCTTGGGAACGTGCAATATGTGCATTGATTGCAGCATCAAAGGAATCCATATATTGTGGAAACAACTGATGTTGAGTGCCACTACCAACAGAGAGACCCTCATAGGAATTGCCATGCTCTGCACACAATGTCTCATTCAAGAGATCCCCAATGCTTATGTTGCTTAGACTGTCAACCCAATCCATTGTTGACAGTCCACTGCTGTTATTAAATTTTTGAGTCTCCTGCATCAAATTGCAAAACTCAGCATGGGAACTTGGGCAATCACGTGAAAATTCACCGGATGCATATTTACGCAAAAATGTTTATCTGAAGTTCTATTACATGCACATAGTTTGAATCAAATGGACCAAGCACGACCCTAATAAGAACGATTCTGCAGAAAAGAGTCTTCATTCTATTCATAATGCTCCTTAAAATGTATTCCATTCTTCAACATTTAAGTTATCAAAATTAATTACCAGCAGTCACAAAGCAAATAATCAACAAGGAGCACCCCTAACTTGTTAGATCAGACAAAATCAAACCATAGTTCAATATACCAAAGTTAGAAACGAAAAAATAAAAAATTTAAATAACTGCCCCAAAAGCCCCCATATAACAAGTAGATCAACAATAGCCTAAGGTGATTTCCGGCTGCTTGGATGCAGTGCTCTCAGAAAGATGAAATCTATATCAAACTGTTAATACGATACAAGATTGCGGGGATGTTTTCCAAAATGGAAATATAGCACGAGTTTACACCTATGTACGCATAGGTTTTTTGCTTTTTATTTTTATGTTTTCGTGTGTCTTTGTATTTATTTATTTTTTATAAACATATATGTATATTTGTATATGTATATGTTTGCAATTATTTGCTTTCTTGTTTTCTTTTTCATTCCCATTTTTTTTTATTGTTTTTAGTTATGATTATGAACTTTATTATTTTGTTTTTGTCTTCGTTTATGCTTGTTTTTTGCCCTTTAGTTTCCTTTTGTACTTTTTTATTTCTACTTAATTGTCCTTAATTATTAGCATTTTTGTTTAGCTTGCTTCTTTCTTTTTATGTTTTTTATTTGCTGTTACACGTGTGTATTTGTACTACATAGGCCCCTTTTGACATGTTTTTTTTTTCAATGCCCGTTTGTTCATTCTTATGTACCTTGCCATTTCAATTATCTTATTTATTGGTGTGTGTGTGTGTGTGTGTGTGTGTATTTGTAATTTTAATTCCTATTTATCTCCTTTCTTGTTTTCAAGGTTTATTTTGTAATTTTACTTATTTTTTCTTTTGTTTTTGTTTCTATTTATTTGTTTATTCCCCCTCTAGATCCCTCAAATATTGTGTCCCCTCCTCTTTTTAGTCAACCGGATCTGCTAACTATTTTACTTTTCTGTTTTCATTATCATCTAGATGATGGATCATAGTGCATGATCTGAAATATTGATGAAAATAAATCTAAAACGGTCAAATCCAGAGAATGGGAACTTCATGCATTAAATCAATGTAGTAAAGGATGCAAACCCGCAAACCTTCCAGAATCAAGCTAGTAGAGGATGCAAACTCGCAAACCAGCACATATAAATATTGCCTTAGATGGCATGAGGCTACCAAAAAGCATAAAGAAAAGATGGACTCTATTGAGTCTGAGCTAAATCAGTTGGCACACTCATTCGACATATTTGCAGATAAGAATGGCACACATTGAAGAAGAGTAAATATGCTCCAATCCAAATTGATAAAAGTACAAAGAAGCAGAGAAGACCTTGCCAGTACCTTCTGGAAAGTCAAAGAAATTGTAGAAGCCAAATTGGAACATTATGTCAATATGGTGGATGAAACATAAAAAGAAGAATCAAACCTATCTAATCCATATAATCTTGACAGTGCACTTTGCTTGTTGGTATAATGTAGCTCTCTGAGTTTGATGTTACTAAATGCCATCAACCACTAGAAAATCTATCAGCCGAAACTCACAACTAAGTACAAGGAGATCTTTCCTAAAGGTAAATGAAGTTTTTCTTCATCTTTTTGATACCCTTTGTCCTTGATGGCAAAGGGAGAGAATAATGAAGAAAGGGGAGAAACAATTGAAGAAAAGAAAAGAAAGGATATCATATTAAGGGGGAGTTTTGTTTCTTTTTTTGGGTACTCATGACGGAAGTTTTGCCTTTTTTATTTTTGTATGTTACCATCAATGACAAATGGGGAGATTGTTGTCATTGATGAAGGAGAATGTTGTTTTGGTTGTCATTGGTGTCAACACACTGCTGTTGATTTATTCTATGATATAGTTGACAGTATTTTTCTCCGTGTTTCTCTGCACAAACAGTTATGGTTATGTGCTTTAGACAATATGTTGTGGTATCTATGATACAACTATCTTCAGATGTTCCTGACTTTCGCTGCTCTGGACGGATTTCTTTATTGGTTTGTTAACTCGGTCTACCAATTACTATATTTCCTCAGAATAGGACAGTTAGTTAATTGGTCCGCACTTCATCATGTGTATGTTTTTTATTCTACATATTTGGGATAGGATTAAGGACTGGATGAAGCGTGTAAAATAAAATGGATACGATCTTGATAAATGTTTTGGCCGATGTGTTGACGCAAACTTCAAATATATTACCTCAGCGAACTATTTGGTTCCAGCATGTTTAGCCAACATGAAATAAGTGTTGGAATCCATATATAAGTAAGTGTATGTGTTGAAGGAAATAGATATATGAGAAAGAGGTGCGAAGAACAAGGGTACGAATATGCAAAAAAAGAGAAATTATAAGTCTATGAAAGTTTTGCATAGAAGATTGTGTGAACAAGAAAAGAGACTGATGAAGTATTTTGAACTACATGGGAAATGACTCCAGCATCCATCAAATGCATCTATAACAGTTCACTTTTATATTATCTTCTGGCAGTGAGCCTCTCTCTTTCTTCGGCTAATGAGCCCTCTGACAGTGTTTCGTGCAGTGAGCATGTAATATTATATAACTAGTTAGACAATATTGAGAGCTAACCCTCTTCGTGGTTTTTCCCATTTGGGTTTTCCATGATAAATATCTGGTGTTTCATGTGTTTTGTGGTTGTGCTTTCATGTTTTTATCTTTCCGCAATTGAGGATTAAAGTAACTTTGGTAGAACTCATTAACAGTGGTATTGAGTTTAAAAGGTTTGTGGAATACTGATCCCCCCTCTCAGTATTTTGTTTGTTCAACAACTAGACCCTCATCAATGAAGTTATGAGTAGCACGACTATCAATTATGATAGTCACCTTATGCCCTTGTAAAACACCGCGAATTCAAAAAGGAGGTGTTGTCAATGTCCCCCTTCTAAACCCTGTTTTTTCTAGTTCATCGTCCATCACATATTCACATTTGGGTTCTTCCTCGACCAACTCTTCATCCATCATTGCTTCTATTTTATGCACTTGTCCCTTTCCTACATCTATGACCTAGCCCCCACGATCCTTCAGAATTAAAACACAGCTTCCTTTGGAGCTCTTTCTTAGCGACTCCTTGGCTTGCCTTCGGAGGTAATAACTTAGGTTGTGAAAGTGATTCCAAGTTGTTCAGGTGGTGTATTCTTGGAGTAGGACTTGGTCTTATTTGTAGAAATATCCAACCTCAATGCCTATCTTTTGCATCTTGTAGAGATGTCAAGTCAAGAGCACTCACCAAGCCCTAGAGTGACTCTGTCAACCCCTCAATGAACAAGTGAATCCTTCCAAGGTAATATCCATCACCATAATGAAAATTCACTAAAATTCTACCACATCATCTTCAACTTATCCGTTCTACCTCAATCATGTTAATTCTTTGAAATGCTTTCTAGATATTTTGATCAAATCTATCTACAAGTCTTTGTGTAAATTCAGCACGTGTTGTAATACATTAATATCCTTGTGCAACAATTCCATGATGCCACTGCTCACATGCGATCCCATCCAAATGAAGAAAAGAAAACTCGATGGCTTCCTCTTCCGTCATGGGACTAAGTGAGATGTGTGTTCAATTTGGACCCAAGCTCTTGCTATGACTTTACTTGAACCATCAAACATGGCAAGAGACACCTTATTTAATCCATGTTGTAAATCTCAAACATGACAAGAGACATCTTACTTAATCCATGCTCTTTATTGCCATGTGGCACAATTTGTCTTCCCCTAAATATATTCCTAGCATTGGAGAATTGTATGAAAGGCATATCATGTCTAAGATCATGATTAATCCTTGAATATTCATCTACACAGACCTCAAATACTTCCCGATTTGACTCTTCTTCTTAATGTGGTTTTGTTCTAGGTAGAAATGTGGGTTGAGTAGGACATGGGGTTGATCCAGTTCTATTGTTATTTTTGGTTACTCTATTAGTGTTATTATCTTTTCTATCCCATTGTTTTGTGTGTCTTTGTTAGATTTATTCATGTTTTGCATCATTCCATTGAGTAATTGGTTAGCTTCCTCGTATTGTTTCATCATTTGTTCATGTCTTCCAACCATTTTTCCATAAATGTCTTCCACTCATCCTCATCAGCCATCTTGGTTTTTCCACTAATTTGCTTGTACTCCGCCTGTAGTGCTGGATCAATTTTTTTCTCTCAAAAGCCCTTGGAGTTCTTTGGCTCCACTAGATTAACAAGATTTAAACCCACATGCTAGCAAGATAGTTGTACTCTGATACCAATTGTAATGTCCCTGTCATGCCCCTGCAGATGAATACAACAGATCATAGTTTCTTCTAGCAAATAAAGTCAAAGCACCTTTCAATATTAAACCTAGGCGCTAGAAATTACAGAAAGGCCAACCAAATTCAAGGAAATAAGTGTTATACTCTAGGAAATCTGACTGATTGAAAGAGATTATAATATATAATAATATAAAGATCCACCTTATAAACAAGCCTGGGAAATAGGATTAAGGACATTTAAAAGGAGCTGACTGGGACTGGAAAAAGAATAAAAGATATAATAATTATTGTTGGAAAGAGGGCCAACTAAGCTGAGTGGCCGACTGAGGTTTATTGTTATCCTTTACAAGATTAATGATACCATGGCCATCGATCTATAAAAACATATAAATTAAATTAAATTTAGAAGGTCATTGTCAGCGATTACTTAAGGAATAAAGGATCAAGACCAGCAATCAACTATGAATGGTCGCAACTGTTTCAAAGGGGAAGAAATTATGAAAGGTTGTGACCTAAATAACAAGATATAAAGGGGAGGTTAAAACTTGGGAATTGAGGGGAGGAAGGAAGAAGGAATAGAACTTCTGTTCAGGAATATTAAACAGTTGATCTGCAAAAGAAGATTCAAGAGAGAGCATCAAAGACATTGATAAGCATCAGCAATTGCATAACAGCCAACAGGACAGACCTATTATTGATCACAAGGCAGTAACATTCCTGTTACTTTGGTATGCATGAATATTTGTCTAAAAGTGTGTGCCTGATATATGCAGCAATGTAGTGTACAGTTCTTTACATATAAATATAGGCACATAACATTATGTATATATTGGATGTAAGTAATAATATAGATCTCCAAATAGCAACAATCAATTATGGCAAGGTGAATAAGGGAGTGTGAGGAGGGGAAACGGCTATAGGATACCCCACTAAACACACCACCTCATATGAGATAGCAAAAGGCCACATGAAGCCAAGAGAGATGGTATATCCGCTCTTGGGCTTAGGGTAGAGGATCTCTTGGGCACCCTATTGTAGTTTCTCTCCCACCTCTACATTGAGCAATTGTTGGGATGGATTCAAAGGAGTCACAATCGTAGGAGAGTGAATAAGGGTGGCAAGATGAAGAGGAATGGTTATAGGATTCCTCACTAGGTACACCACCTCATATGAGATGGCAGATGGTCACATGAGGCCAAGAGGGATGGTATATATGCTCTTGGGGTCTAGGGTAGAGATCTCTTGGGCACCCTAGCATGTCTCCTTATCCAAACTCCATTATGGTTGAACCCTAATAACAAATTAGATATGTTATATGATTAAAAGATCATGAATATATGTTTGTAAACCCTAATAATGGTTGATCTTATGAATTGTACCTTCAATAATTAGTCTAACATGATTACAAGATCTCAACAAGGTTCTATCTTGCTTCAGATTCTTTGGGAAAGTTATATCTCTACTATATCATGTAGCCTGTTTATTGAATTTGTGATTCTAGGGAAAACTATAGAGTAATCCCAGAAAGGGAACACTCCAATGCCTTTCTAGAACATTATTTATTTTTGCCTTAATATAATACTTCAAATTCTAAAATGGTAATTGCATTATATTCATAAATATTACTTAAATAAAAATCATGAACTTTATATATTATTCAAATAATTCTAATGATAATCTTATTTTGATATTTCTTTTCATTTGTAGATATTTCCTTTAATGATTGTCCTCTAATTGCTGGTTAAGTTATGGGTTTCGTCCAAAATTTGATATAAGAAGTTTAAGGGTTTTTATCCTTAAGTCTCTTGATTTCTCCTTGAAGGGTTTGTGTCCTCTTTCGTTGTAATTATTTATTTGCAAGTCACATCATATTTTCCCAATTGATCGATGCCTTCTCCACAATGAGATGATCTCCCTTTATATCTTATTATTGAGGGAGTCACAACCCTTCTTATTCAATCGCTACCCTTGAAAACTTTTAATTAATTTTGAATATATTCTTTTATACTCTAAATCACGGTTCAAAAACTCTCGTGGAATTGCAAGGACTCACGTGGACTCACGAGTCCAATGGCCAGTCGGGTCTTGGCCCAATGACTCGCACGAGTCTTTGAGATGGACTCACGAGTTTTTCTAATTGACTTGCACAACCTAGCCAAATGCCCAACCAAGTGATAAAAAAGGTTTTTTTCTCACTTTTTCTCTTATGTAGTCTTTGCTCTTGGTCATAACAGCAAAATACATCAATTATGGCTCTTATGTTCTTTAAAAGCATTAGTTTCTTTGTGTTTTATGTAAAACTACAATTTTTTCCTTTTGCCAAGTCCTTTCACGAGTCTTTCGCAAGTCCAAGTCCGAGTCCAATTTTTTGGTTTGCCGAGTCCGTGGTGAGTCCGAGTCTTTGAACTATGCTCTAAATAGCTAGCACCACCTTATTATCTTTGGCACCACCCATGATTGATAAATGGAGTTAATATTATTAGCATACTAGTGGGTGTGCCTCTTCATAAAGAATTGTTATGATTTATTTTTAATTGAAAAAATTGCACTTTGTGCTTTAAGTTTCCCTTGGTGGGATTTTATTCCTTAATGTATCCTCTCTTTTTGGCAGCGATTTTGCTTCATTTCAAGCGCGGGCATGACAAGCAAGCACATGAAGATCATTTTTCCTATTAATGAGCTTAAATCAAGGGGGATTCTTGATTTGACTCGTTCAAATATATGTGGACCTATGTCAATCATAGTTACTAGGAGACACATCTCCAATAACACAGGCATCCTCAAAAACGTCTTGACACATAGGGTTCTTTTGGCCGCCATTTCCAAAGTCTCCTAAACCTAAATTGATGTCTCATGCTAGAAAACTTAGAGCATAAGATGTTATAAAAAACTCTAATTCTTATCCTCTATAATCACCCTTGCAAAAGCATTATTACTTATCTATTAGTAATGATAATGATAGCCACAACATAAAACCTTGCTTCCAGTTTCCAATTAGAATAGGGGCTCACAATGCCCAATATATGAAGACTAGGCACTATGAGCCCAATCTTCATATACTGTGAACCAGTGTTCCAGGACTCGCCGAGTCCTGGTGAGTCCTGAGCCGAGCCAGGCTCGCCGAGGCCCAGTGACCCGGCTCAAGGACTCAGCCAAGTCCTGGGCAAGTCTGCAGGACTCGCCAAGTCTCGTGGCCTCGACTCAGCGCGTCCAGCCACCTAAAAAGAGTCAAAACATAAAAAATAAAAAAGTTTTAATGATTTCTTTTTGCTTATATGACTTCTATTTGACCTAAAAAGGTCATTCTATCATTTTGAAAGGCTTAGAAGAGAGGAAAAAGGCTTGGGAGAAGAATATAGGGGTTTTAGACAAAAAATCAGCAAATCGATTAGCTCTCATACGTTGATTGCTGATTGCTTGTGATAGTTTCTAGCTTGTATGCACACATTGCAAGGAGCTGAACGAAGCATTTGGAGGAGGCCTCTATAAATTTGAGTTGCATTTCTTCATTTTGGGAGCAATTTTGAAGAGGTAAGTTGCATTTTTGTGTTGTTTTATGAATTTTTTACATTCAAACTTCATATTTTCATTGTGTTTACATTTGTTTGTCTTTAGAATCTTAGATTTCCTACATTTTATGTTGATGAAAAAACTTGATAAGTAAGAGGCCATAGTCTTTGATTTTTAGTATTGTAGATGCTTATTTTTTTTATTTATGATATATTGCAGCGTGTCTCAGCATGAGAGTAGTTCGTCTAGGCCTTCAGTTAACCCAGATGCAGACCCTGTTCGTGTAGCAAAGGATAAGGCTTGGAAATATGCAATCCCGGGCCAAAAAAAGTAGTTACATGTTGGAATTGTCTTGTTAAATTTAATGGGGGAGGTATTAATAGGCTGAAATACCACCTTGCACATATATCAGGGCATGATGTTAAACCATGCCAAAAAGCAACACCAGAGCTTATTCGTGAAATGCAAGCTCATTTAGAGGCCCATGAAGAGAAGAAAGAATTAAGAAAGAAGCAACATCAAGAAATGGCAAGGTTAGGTGGAGAGAGCTCTTCAAGTTTTCATTCCCCATTACCTCCGTCTAGTAGTGGTACTGCAAGTGCAAGTATGACCATTGGGCCTCGGATTCGTAAGAAGAAATCCATACTAGATTCCATGTTTGTTCCACGCACGACTCCGGGTGCCCAACCATCACTTGAGAGCATGTCTTGGAATAAGGACAAACATGAGGCTGCCAAGATGGCACTTGGAGATTTGTTTTTCTACAACGACATTTCATTTAATACAGCAAGGTAACTTATTATTTTACTTTCTGTCTTAGTTTTCTTGCTTTTAACTTTTAAGTCTCAAGAATATGCCATATTCATTATATTAATTTTGAAAGTTGAAACTTGAAAGTAAAACTTACTAGTATACTTATTGTGTTTTTTTAATTTGTTATAGGTCTCCTTATTGGCAAATTGCAATAGATGTTGTTACTGTTTGTGGCCCGGGGTTCAAAGTCCCTACTGATGAGGAGCTAAAAGGTCCTATTTTGACCCAAAAGGTGGTTGATGTAAAAGTTGCAATTGAGGAGCAGCATGAAATATGGAGTAGGAAGGGTTGCACAATAATGACTGATGGTTGGACCGACAGAAGAAATAGAACACTGCTTAATTTTCTTGTCTCTTCATCAGGTAATTGTAGAACTTGTACTTATTATTACTAGTAGTAAACTATTGATTTAGTGATTAGTTGATTTAAATTATGATTGTACTAAATTGCTTTTGTTTTCCTCAGGTGCCACAGTGTTTTTGAAATCAATTGATGCTTTAGGGAAAATAAAAAATGCTGAGTATCTTTGTGAGGTAATTGAGGATGTGTTGAAGGAGGTGGGTGAGGAGAATGTGGTTCAGATAGTCACAGATAATGCAGCAAATTATGTTGCTGCAGGTAAACTTCTTATGGAGAGGCACCCCCACTTATTTTGGACCCCTTGTGCTGCCCATTGCATTGACCTCATGTTGGAGGATCTTGGCAAACTTCCATGGATACAAACATGTGTAGAGAAAGGAAGGAAAATTTGTAAATTCATATATAATCATACTTGGGTCCTCAACCTTATGAGGCAATTCACAAAAGAAAAAGAATTGGTTCGTCCAAGGGTCACCCGATTTGCAACAAATTTTATCACATTGCAATCTTTGCTTAAAAACAAGGGTGGTTTGAGACGGATGTTTGTAAGTGAGGAGTGGACTTCATCATCATATGCAAAGACCAGTGCGGGGATAGAGTCAGCTAATTGTGTTTTTGATGTGACTGGCTTTTGGCAACCGACCAAGGATATGGTGGAGGTAATTTTCCTTTTTGTCCTCATTTCCATTTCATTTCATCATTTTTGTTCACACTTGTTTATGTTCATTGTTCATTTTTTAAAGTAAAACTTAAAGCTTAATGTTTCTAACTTTCTACTTTCACAATGATTGCAGTTCATAGAGCCTCTTATTGTTCTCCTACGAATTGCTAATGGGGAGAAGCCCGCAATGAGATATATCTATGAGGGCATGGATAGGGTGAAAGAGGCCATTAGAAATTTTTTTGGAGGGAATCGGGATAAATATGGTCCCATATGGGCTGTCATTGATCGATGATGACACAATCTACTTCATAGGCCTATACATGCAGCTGCCCACTTCCTTAATCCAGCATACCAATTCAGCCCAGATTTTAAGTTAGATGATGAGGTGTGGAGTGGGCTTTATGATGTTGTAGAGAGAATGTCAATAGATGAATCAATTGGAACACGTATAGTCTGTGAGATAGAAATGTATAGGACTGCACAAGGAGACTTTTTCTCACGAGAATTATGCAAGAAAAATCGGACACTATTGATGTCAGGTAAAAATCTATGATTCTAAAATCTAAATTCTAATTTCTAAATCTATTACCATTTTACATTGATAAAGTCAAAGTTATTGAATTGATTTTTAAAATCTCTTGTTTCAGATGCATGGTGGGAGATGTTTGGTAATTCAGTGCCAAATTTACAGAAGATTGCAGTTCGTATCTTGAGCCAGCCAACTAGTGCTTCAGGATGCGAACGCAATTGGAGTATGTTCGAGCATATACACTCGAAGAAGTGCAATAGGTTGGCTGTGAAAAGGTTGAATGATCTTGTGTTTGTGCATTACAACCTTCACCTTCGTCATAGACAGATCTTGGGCACAGACACATCTATCGTTTTAGAGGAGGTTGATCCACTAGCAGAGTGGAACACTAAGATTGATGATCCTGTCTTCAGTGATGAAGACTTGGACTGGGTTGATCAGGTGGATCGAGAGGCAGAGGTAGTAGCTATGGCACAGGAGGAGGATAGAGCGCGAGGAGACCCAGTGGAGGACCCTGAGGCTGAGAGTGACGGATCTAAGGATGATGATGATGATGATTATGAGGAGGGTGAGGATGGTGATGATGATGAGAACGCCATTGAGGTTGAGCCTCAGAAACAGGGACAGAAGATGGTTGCAGAATCTTCCATGACCTATCTTCGGCGTATACGCAGGAAGACATAGATGATAGGGCCTTTTATTTTGATATATGTTTTGAACTTTTAATTCCATGGATTTCATATTTCATGATATTGGAGACTTTTGAGTCTTTGACAGTGACACTATTTATAATATTATATGGTGTTATTTATTGACTAGTTTAAGTTGTTTAACAATTAACTTATTTCCTTCAGTAATTCGCTTCACATGTATACTTATGTGATCGATGTAAACTTGTCTATGTATGCAAAGTAGCTTCTATTTATGTCAATTATTGTGTCTTTGATGTTAATTGATTGAATGATGCATGAAAAAATATTTAAATCCTTAAAAATCTCTGAATTTCTTGGGTTTTTCAATTTGCCGAGTCCGAGCACCGAGTCCGAGTCCGAGCCTGAATCCAGCTTGTCGAGTCCGAGGCGAGTCTAAGTCATGTAACACTTCTGTGAACCCTTCTTATAGGGCCACAATGGGCAGAATGCCCATCAAATGAAATCATTTGCCTCTCTGTAAAGACTTGTCAATGGTGTTCAATCACTCATTTTTATTGTAGTGTCATGATTTTCTAACTGTTGTTAGGTCACCAGTATGGTAATAATAGGTATTTACATAACAATAATTCAATTGTTGGAAATAATGGAAGCCACTGAGTATCTCCAGCCTTCTCAAATATCTTATAGGACACATCAATCCAAACCTTCTTCTCCACACTCAAAAGAACGAGTATTAAATTTCTCATAACTTGGCATCGCATATCCTTCGGCCTGTGTATCAGCATCAAACTATCAATATTTTTGAATGTCAGTATGTAATGATAATCTAAGATGAAATATGTAGTGTGAGTCTTGAACTCTGACTCTTCAACATAATGACATTTGACATTTGTGTATTTAAACTTGAAGTTAATGATAAATTTTACCTCTGTTTTTTGTTTTCAAAGTTCTATGTAATGATATTTTCCACAAATTATTAAATTATATTAAGAAAATTTGTGTCTCCAAGTACCCCCATTTCCTATTTTTGAAAATTAGTTGTACCAATATCAATACCAATCTCTAAGGTCTCCAAGTACCCCCGTCTCGTACTATCCTTGATGTCAATAGTTTCATTGGCAGAAGACATTTATTATGTTTCATTCATTTATAAGTCTTCAAGTAATTACTATATTTGCTTCATAATGACCACAGATGATGTTATTGGATATTTCACAAGTTTGGAGCTCTTGTGGAAAATTAGACAAGTAGGAAAATGAAAACGCAGAGGTTTATAATGAACGTGATTGTATCTCCAAAAACTGAGATTTTTTTGTAACAATCCAAAGACCAAGAGGGGGTTGACTATGCCTTACAACCCCCGAAAGAATGAAATTGCAAAGAGGATGAATAGGTCCATAATAGAGTCAGCAAAGGTCATTATTCATGATTTGAATTTACCCATGTTTCTTTTGGTAGAGGCATGTATCTATGTTGAATAAATCTTAAATAAGTGTCCTCATAAAGTGTTTCTCATAGGAGACAAATTTGATGCTTCTCATTTTTGGGTGCATGCTATTCCCATTTACATAAATGCACCTAAGGAGAAAATGACTAAATTTGAGCCCTCCACCCTAAAGGATCTCTTTTGGGATGCAATGAGTCTTCCACAGTTAGAAGATTTATGTTGTCACAAAAGAAGATAGCAATGTAGCAAAATGTGAAATTTGATGAAGATTCTTAGTCCTCTAAGTCTCTAGAGCCTCCCATGGAGGATGATGAAAGTAAACAAGTCGTTCCAAGTTGTAATCAGCAAAATACGAAAGTACCCAGCAAATTGGTCAATTTCTTGTAACGGGATTAATATTTCAATGCTACCTAAAATACCCACAAAGCCTAGATGGCTTACTTAGACATAGAAAGAGACGGAAGAACAAGGAGCACTCAAAAATTCTTGTGGAGTAGTTCATTCCTCCTAACAAGATTTAAAGTTACATTGCTTTGATGTATTTTATCATTAATCCAACCCATTCTAGCTTTCAAGAGGCAAATTCATAGCGAGTGTTGTAACATGCCATGATAAAGGAGCATAACTCCATTATATTGAATGATGTTTAGGAGATTGTACCTAGACCAGATAGAAAGTAAGTGATTGATTTCAAGTAGTTGTACAAGGGGAAGCATGCAGCAGATGGGAGTATAGAAAAGAACAGAGCCAAATTTGTTGCACAAGGGTTCTCTCAAGAGAAAAGAATCGATTGTTGTGAGACTTGTGGTCTAGTTGCAAAATACAATTCTATTAATACAATAATGTCTCTTGCATCTTATTTTGATTGGTCTTTATATTTAATGGATGTGAGGATAACTTTTCTAAATGGCAATACAAAGGAAGAAGTTTAAATTAATCAGCCTGGAGAATATGAGGTGCATGGACAAGAGATGCATGTATGCAAGTTGAAGAAAGCCTATAAGGGTTCAAGAAACCATGTATGAGTACAATAAGCACCACAGATTGATGAGTATTTGTTGATGTTGGGTTTCACCTAGTGTAACATGGGGACACGTCCCCCCCCCCATACCCCCATGCACCCAGGTCCGGGGCCGTCCCCGAGACGGGGACTTGGCTTTCCCAAGTCCCCCCACCACTGCCTCCATGCCACCATCTCACTATTGGGGGTTTCTGCAAGAAAAAGTTGCAGCGGCAGCACTCATGATAGAAAGGGGGTTTAGTGGCTACCATAAAGGTCATTGTTACACACACACACACACTACATATGCATATTTACAAATGTATGTACATGATTTTGTACTTGTTTTGATATCATGCTACTCATTGTAATCATATTTATGATATTTTTAATGTTCATGTTGCAATTTTTCTATGCTCAAGTATTTGGTATTATAATTTATTAGTTCTTATACTATTATACATCATTTCATAACTAGCATTTCAAGTACTATATGTATAGTACATTACAGCACCCCCCCCCACCTTCCACCCCCCATCGTTGTCCCCAAATTGAAGCCCTTTTTTTCCCATCCTGGTAGCCTGTCTCAATGTCCCGACATCCCCCAATGCTCATGTTGCACTGGTTACACCAAAACTTTTGCAAATCCTATTCTTCAATATGTGTGTGATATATCTAATCTTTTAGTTTCAATCCTATATGTGGATGACTTGATCCTTATACTAAATAATGAGAAGCTCATAGCATGGTGCAAGGTGGATTTGACATCCAATTTTGACATAAACAATATCAGCCTTACACTATTTTTGGGATCTTGTAGTGTGTCATGTATGAAAGAAAGAAGAAATTGAGAAGCATGCAGTAGAGATTCTAAAGAAATTTCAAATGATTAATTCTAAACCCCTTGCTACTCCAATGGTTCCTAATCTGAATTTGTGTGGATTCCTAATTAAATTTGTGGATCCTTTTGTGTGCAAGTACTTGATAGGTTCCCTCTTATATTTGGTAAATACTAGACATGATAATCACTTTGAAGTGAACTAATTGAACCAATTCATTGTTGAGCCATGGTAAATTCATCCAATACTTAAAAGGCACAATTTATTATGGATTTAGGTATGTTAAAGATGAAGAGTTAATGTTGCATGGCATTGCGGATTTCAACCAGACAAGTGATACCAATGAGAGAGAGCATTTCATATTTCGTTTCAGGTTGAGGTTGGGTATGATATCCTAGTTCAACAAGAAACGGGTAGAAGAAGCATTAAATTCTACCTAGGCAGAGTGTGTGGCAGCTTCTTCAGCTAGTTGTGAGGCGATTCGGCTTCACACATTATTAGCAAAAATTACCGATCAGATGTTGGAACTTCAGGATACTGGGGCAATCAAAGTAGCATCAAGCTCTATAAAAAACCAAAGTTCCATACTAACTCCAAGCATATAGGCATTTGGTACCATTTCCTCAGAGACAGTTCAAAAGGGAGCAATGGTTCTTTAGTATGTATCCTCAGCTAGGCAAGCTGAAGACATTTTGACAAAACTCGTGGCACTAGGGAAATTCAAAATATTGAGAGTTACTAGGTTTGATGCAGAACACCTTCCTCGCAAGGAGAGAGTATTATCTTTTCAAATGTCTTGCTTGGCTGCTATTCTACAACTGGTTGAAAGAAAGCCCTATTTTTTAATTTCTAGCGTTTTTGTCCTACAAGTAGACGTTGAATGTAGCTTTAAGTTTTAGTTTTAGAGTTTTTGTTTTCTTATTTTCTGATGAGAACTGGATTCTTCTAACCTTCTGTATATAGGAGGATTCTAAATTTATCAAAATAAGTTGTTTTTGTTTTTATATAAAGCATTTTGTCTTCTAATTTATTTAGCTTTTTGCTTTAGTTTTATTGGTAAAAAGCCAGTTCTGCTAAAATTGATGCTCCAACTTAGTTGTGTACAGATCTATTTTAATCTATTAAAGAGATCTTGCACACATAACTTAAAGGAAGAAAAAATATATAGAAATCCTTTCAATTTAATAAACAGCATTTTTTTTAGTAATTGTTGTTTATATTTTTAGCAGTGCTTAAATTAAGGTGCTCAGGCCTGCTGTGTTGATTTAAGTTTTAGCTTGCAGTTAGGATTATTATTTTGGGTGTGGAAACTGGTTACGATGGTCTAAAAATAAACAAGGGAAAAGAATTTTACCACTACTCCATCCAACAACAGCCTCAATGGAACAAATCGTGTCCAATAGTGCTGGAATGACAGACAGACTCAGTTTCCGCAGAAATAGTTCCCATCATTAAAAAAAATGACAGAGATGCAAAAGTAAATCTTTCAAAATGGATTATTATAACTTGTCTTGGGTGCGAGTTTTATGCCTATTGGATAAAAATTTTACTTCCAAAAATAACTAAGTAATCTAATATCTCTATCATTGACAATGTTTTTTGGTAAACCATGCAATTTCAAAATCTCTTTGATTAACAGCCACAAAAAATTATGAAATCTCTACCTCGAGCTTTAGAAAAACCTATAATGATGTCCATGAAGATGCTTTCCCACTTGTGCTCAAGATTTGGGAGTGGTTGGAGTAATCCTATAAGAAAATATGGTAACTTTTGTTTTGTTGGCATACCACGCATTCTCTCGGGTGTTTATATTACCTCTATTGACCAGCCAATGGTGTATCATGAAAAGCTCTTGATATATTTTCCTTAACTTGAGATCTTTTTCTCAACTTTGGATTCTAGTACCAAGTATGACATGTTTTTGTAATAGATCAATCCATCAACAAAAGTGTATCTTTCATCTTCCACTCTCTCATCCAAAATGTTTGAGGAAAATGAATCATTAGCATATTCTAAGATTATGGCAATTTTCCAATTAACAGTGATAGTAGAAATAGAGCACAAAGAAGGCCTCTGAGAAAGAGCATCACCAACCACATTTTCCTTCACTTTTACATAATCTAAAAATCATATGCTTGCAGGAATAACGTGTTGCCTTTCTGTTTCTGGAAGTTTAATGAAATCTTCACAAATTCCAGGGTGACAATTTTTATAAAATTACAAAAGAATTTACAGCTTACATCTAGATGATATGATATCTCAGAGCATAACAGGCTGAATTTTATTCTTGACGATACAAAAGAAGCCAGGATTCTCACCACATTAATAGTTTGATAACCCAATTCTAAATTTATTATGCTAAAAAGGTAGATTTATCTAATACAGTTGCACTATAACTACATTTGAAATTTGCAAAAGATAAACATAATACAACAGATACCTGATTTCCCACAAGCCTTTCCACAAATCCACCATTACATTCTTCATTTTGCCATGAACAGCGTAATTGACTGGTGAATTCTGGGACTCTACAAACTTTTGTAGGCACTCCATTGTGCAAAATTGGATCTGATAAACTAGAACAGATAGCTTGAGGTGAATTTCTGTTACCCTGATCACTAGGCTTGCACTTGTCTTCAACTTCCCCAACTGACCTCGGACTAAATCTGTTGCAATAAGCTACTTCAGCATCCCCACACCCTTTGACAGTATGCGGAAAGGATAACGTATGCCTTATTGACTCAGCTGGATCTTTTACACTTGTTACTGTTGACATTTGGGCAGTTGATTGAACAGACTCAAGAGGAAGGGTAATGGATGGTGCATAATCGGAGTAAACACGTGAAGTTTGGTTTGAAACATGAGCAAAAGGAAGTTCTATATCTGAGCCATTGTGCAAACACCCATTCTGCCTAGCTTTGAGACCATAGTCATAGCCAAAACTTCCAGATATATTTTCTGCATTGGTCCAATCGGCCACTGCTTCGCTTCTACTAACATCTAATTTACGCAACTTACCAATTCGATTATTTTCAGGCAGTGTGCTTTTGTCAGTCATGTCATTTGGATGAGATACACTGAAAGTAGGATGCTGACAGGGCTCTTCATTTGATATCCGCTGAACACGAGAAGAAAACCAACCATACCTGCAAAAAAATGCTAATCAAAAAAGCCTATTTGGTGCTGGAAACAAAATTCATACTACTTTAATAAGATTCCCTAATTGACTACCTTAAGCGGAAGATTGTAGGACTTCCAAGAGCTGCATACACATCTCCAGCACAGGAAGCAGTATCTTTCAGTGTCCAACTTTGACAGTTGAGAAGATCTTTGCATTGTTCATTGTATGGAAACAGTATTAATTCACCTGATGCAACTCTTGAACTTCCCCATTTCTGCATAAGATGTTGAAGCACTGATGAAATCATCTTACGAGCCTTCAGAGTAAGCTCCAAGTATGGATTATGTCCATCCTGGTGGACACATGATAATAAAGAATTAGCAAACTCGAAAACCTAATTGTAAGTTGTTATAAAAAATCTCTGAAAAACATGCCGTTTTAAAGATGCCATTACCTTTTCCAACGCTTTCCGTGTAAAGTCATCAATGGGAAACAATTGCAATTTAAGTTTTGCAGCACTACTTGCCCTTCCTGATAATTCAGAATTATAGCAAGCCATTGGAGCTTTGAACAAGTCCGAGTTTTGAAAGGGCTGTGACAATTGCTGTGGTGTTGCACCTTGCAATGCACTTGCTTTCAGTGCATTGGCTTGCACTTGTCCATTCCTCTTTTTTGGTAAGCGCATACCCTCCGCAAGTGATGGAAGAGCTTGTTCATTACGACTTTGCAAAACTGCCTCATCTGAAGGGTTTTGCTTGGCAAGAGCAGCACGCTCTAGCTGCTCAGCAGCTTCTGCAACTAATGTTACTCCTGCATTAGCAGCCTTCTCCCATCTTTTAAAAGCAGCTGAGGAAACTGGGCCATCTGTAAAGAAATAGAATTTCCACAAAAAATGTAGGAATGTCATAAAATCAGCCACTAAAATAGTTCAAACTCATACTCTTCTATAAATGATGTATAACTTTTCCAACATATATTAACAAACTTACAAGTTATATGGCAATTGTCTTATACTATAATTTACTAGACCTTACTTGAACATTTTTTGGGGTGCACTTGAAGAATATTATAAAGGAGCGATGAGAACCAAAAAGAAAGTTGGTACAAAAAATCAGGTTATGACAAAATGATTTACCAGAGGTAAGCTTGAGAATACGTGTCCTCACTTGGTCTATCAACTTGGTGTAATGGAGGGTGACCATTACTTCTCAAGAATGGATGATGGCTCTAAATGACAAGTCATGGGTTTTCCAGTATTGGCACGTGGGAAAATTCTTGTCAATATCAACATACTTTGGAAAACATCAGCACCAAAACTCCTCTAGTGTCAATGCCCAGAAGTGGCAAGAACCCATAACTGTGAAAGATAAATTACTGAACTTTACAAATATGTACATATAAATTGTTTGGTCTTCAAGCAGGATATTTAAAATGGGGATTAGAGGTCCGCACACCACACATTGAGTAAACAACTAGTGTCATTATCCCTCTCTACAAAAGGGGAGATATCAGTAATCCATCAAGCTACCAAATATTATGGCCAATCCATTTCTTGGAAAACTTTCCAGGAGCATGATAAATAACAGAATCAGCAGCTGGGTAGAAAAAGATGGAAAAGGTGCAAATGAAAATTAGGTTAAACGCCAACACACTCCACTATTGACCACAATTTCAACTTTAGCTATTTGATTAAAACATATCAAACACCCAAGGAGAAGCTTTATGTCACTTTGTTGATCTTTGAAAAGCATTTGACAAAGTGCCTAGAGACAAACTTTTGAACAAGATGGAGAAACTAGGTTTCATCATGAGTACAGTGCAGTAGTTCATGGACTTCATGAGCTGGTCAAAGCAAAAATAAAAACAATCAGTGGAATATTAGAATGCTTTGGAATTGAAATTACTATCAACACGGATCACTGATCTCCTCACCTTGTCTGAGCTATACATAGATAAGATAGAGAAGTGGATAAAAAATGCTAGAGAAGGGAGTATTCAGCTTGCTAGAAATGTAATAATATTACAGTTAAATATAGATGATCTCATCCTTGTTGCAAAAACAGATCAGTTTGACAGAACCCCTGAGGGCTTCACAGCTCTTCTGCAAGGAGGTTGAGATGTAATTGAACACCAGAAAAACCAAAGTCATGATATTTTCATTACAGAGAAAAGAGAAATAAATTAACTTCCATTTTGAAGGAAGCCCACTAGAAGTAGTAGAAAAGCACAAGTACCTTACGCTCAATTCCCACAACAGGCTCAATTGTGAGACATGCAGGGCAAAAAGAATATAAGGGTGTAGAAGGATTTAAACTCGCTACAAAATAGATGCAAGAATGTAGATTATTGGACTGGAAAACCAAGAGAGTCCTACAGATTACTCGTCACACCAATGGTTCTTATTGAGTGTGCAGATTGGGGCAGCAATATGTCAACTTGAAAATGGAAGCAAATAAAGAGGATACATAAGCGTTTAATCATAAGAAGCCTCAAATCAAAACTTCAGTTTCATATGAGATTCTATTAGCTGAAACAAGTACTTTCTCATTGAAGGCATCAATAATGGCTCAAACATTAGGTTCTCTAGAAAAGACATTCAGTGTCAAGAAGACTTGTTGACCCAAAATAGTGATGAAGGAAGATCTAAGTGAAAGGAAAAACAGATGGATAGAACTGAACGAGTAGATGGGTAAATGGGACAATAATATGCAAGTATATCCTAACATTAACTAGGAAACGAAAAAGTATGTGAGGTAAATATTCAGGGCTGCCATGTGAACACGACAAATTGGTCAAAAGTAAACAAAGCTTATGGTTCCTTTCTATTTGTTTGTGCACTCTGGCTGTTGTTTAAATAGCAGTATAAATCATTTTTGTTCATAACAAATTAGATTCCTATAGATATATCAGTTCAATTTTATTGTGTAATATAATATTATTCCGTATAATTTTTGTCTACTCAAATTTCCAATAGGGTATCAGAGCAAGGGCGGCCTTGACTCTCATGAGAGAGGCTGCATCACAATATCATTGAAATCTTTCTAGCTGCAACACAATTATATGTTGAATATTATATGTGAGATAGATCTGAAATTACAGTAGCGTATATGTGTTGTGAGGTTTTCACACCATCGCCCCAAAACATTTGGGGACCCCCATTTTTGAACTGGACTTGGCCTTCTTGTTTTCGATTGCCCGAGCCTTGGCAATTTTTGTGAGATTTTTGATATTTGATGTCGATGGATTGAATTGTTCGAAATGGAGTTCACTTACTAAATGATGATTTGATGTTTGGAACTTATCTCTAACCCTCAATTTCGATTTTGGGCTCATAATTTCATTTTGTGCAATTCAATTTCATTTTCTTGGCATTTTGTCATTGATCTTCGAAAATTTGGGCTTGTCAATTTGGAAATTTGCTTTGAAAACATTTAATTTGGGCTAAAATTGATTATAATTTCGATCATCAAAAGGATTAATTTGGATAATTCATCAATTGGTGTTGAAAATGAAATTTGGAGATTAAAGAAATTAAATTTGAGCCTAGATATATCGATTTTTTTTTAAAAAATAAAAAAAGAAAATAACCTAGGTTATAAAAATCGATTTGTGAACATTAAATATATATCATTTTGGCTTGAATTTATAATTTATAAAATAAATAAAATCATTAGCATTGAAAAAATTAAATGAAAATCAATTTTACTTTGATGATTTTTGAAATTTGCAAAGGAAATTAATTGTTTTTATTGTTTTTAATTGCCTAAGTGGGAAGTCATCCCTCAAAAGCATTTATTTATTAATTTATTTTCGTTTTTGGCAGCCTCATGAGAGGGTCGGCCCTCATATTTGCTTCCCTGGCCGCCTATAAGATGGGAGGGTCTCCTTCCCTCTCTCCACAATCAAATGCGAATTCCCTTGGAGCAGCAGGGCAGCGAACTGGAGCAGAGGTGCGAGCTAGGGCATCCACGGCAGTCTTGGAGGTCCGAATTCCATAGCAGGCAGGCCCGATTTGCTAGGCAGGACAGTCCCGAGTTTGGAGGTCAAGGAGGCTGCGATTTGGAGGCCTTGGCAGGCCGGAAATCAGTCCCAGCACTTCCGAAAATCAGGATCAGTATAGCAGGTCCTGCGTTTTCAAATCAGGGCAGTTTGGAGCTTTGTGGAGGTCCGAAAATCAGTTAGTAGCAGTCCTTCATGTGTGGAGATCTGATTTGGTGGAGAGGGCCCTGGAGGACAGCAGGCCTAGTTGGAAGTAAGAGATAAGTAAAAGTGAAGGAGGCTTGTGGGATTCAACTTTGCCCTTGCCATTTGCTAATTTGGAGAGATAGGACCAGATCAGATTGGTGTAAGGCATCAGATTTTTTTGAGAAGGGATCAGATCTGGGGTATTTGTAAAGTGAAGGGATCAGGTTTTGTGAAGTAAGAGGAAGATTTTGATCTACTTGGAGGCCATATTATCAGAATTGTGGAGATAGAGAGATTTTTGTGTGGAGCTGTGATCAAGCCAAGGCAATTGCATTAAGAAGGAATTCCAAGCTTTATATTTGGTGAGTGGCCTATCTTTTCTTCTCTCCTTAATTGTTGTTCATTTTATTGGTATTATTGTTAAGTGTTGAAAATTAGTTTCAAGAGTAGAGTTAGGTGTTTGGTTAGTAGGTTGATTACTCGATTGTCTTGATTGGCTTTTTTCCCTCAAGTTCTTGCTTGCATTTCATCATTTCATCATCATAGGAAGAAGATTGGAGTGATAAGTGTAGCCCATCTTAAGGTAACGGCGGGGAGTGATAAGTGTAGTATTCCACCCCTAGGGAGAAGATTGGAGTGATAAGTGTAGTCCATCTTAAGGCAAAGGCGGGGAGTGATAAGTGTAGTCTTCATCATTTCATCATCATAGGAAGAAGACTGGAGTGATAAGTGTAGCTCATCTCTTAAGGTAACGGCGGGGAGTGATAAGTGTAGTATTACATCCCATTAAGAGGAAGTTTGGAGTGATAAGTGTAGTTTCACCATCACTGTAGAAAAGGCGGGGAGTGATAAGTGTTTAGGATGGCGGATGCCAATGCAAGCAAGCGACCCAAAGGAATTAATGCTGAAATAGGAGACAAGGAAGTCATGATACCCAATTCCAACTTCCGCTCAAAATTGAAATACGTTGGAGACACCAACATTGGTACCCTTGATATGATTCAATTAAGAGAGAGGTTGAGAGATAGCTAGTCCCCTGTGGCAAAGAAGATCAATAAGTATGGATTTGTCCAAAGAAGTGTTCAGTCTACCCCAGCAGCAAACAGAATACAGCAGATCAGAGTTCAGCGCCTTCATCGTGCTTCTCAGTCAGATTCCGGGCTCTACTAAAGGTACACAGTTTGATCCTTGGATGTTTTATTTTATTGAAGGCATTGGAAATGGTAAAGGAAAGATTGATTGGATTAGGATCATTATCATGAATTTAGAGTTGCAACTTAGATAGTACAAAATTAGAAGCAAGTCTACATGGGGTCCTACTTCTTCAATTCGAATGCAAGACTACTAGTGATGCTTTGCCAGTCGAACCAAATCCAATTGGGGAGATGCACTGCACCACTATGGTTGAGGCAAGAGCTTACGCCAAAGGGCAAGGTTGTGGCAGTTCGAACAATTGAAGGCAGTCAAGGGTTAACCAAGGAGGGAAGCATTGATGAAAGCAGTTGATGAACTTAGTGATGGGTGGATTGTGGAACAATCAAGGAGATATGGTGAGGGCAGGTGCCCCAAAACCCAAGATTATTGAAACAAAGATGCATGCATGCAAATCAAATCCAAATAGGAAGGTTAAAAATGGCAAAGTATTGAAGTAAAGAGGAAAGTGATTGAAAGGTTGAGAAGGTCAAGTTTGATTTCAAGGCGGTGGCCAAGAGCAAGGCTCTTAAATTGCAAAAGGGTTCACATTTAGGCAAGCCACCAAGGTCAAGGCAAGATTACCCCAAGTGCATGGAGACCTCACCCTTTTGAGGTCAGGACATCAAGTACAAGCAAGTTCAAGTGGTGATGAGAAAGTTTCTAAAGACAAGCTCAAGCATCCAAGGCTTCACCTCATCTCAAGGATTAAATGAATTTATAAGATAAAGGTTGATGAGGTGGCAATTTCATCTGCATGCAATCAAATCATGCCAAGTGTCCTATGTTCTCATTGGTTGACAAATTATTGTAATTTTCTCATTGGCCCACAAAGTTGGTGCCCTCATGTAATTGGTTGAAAGATGGTAACCCTAATTAGGGTTTGTAAGGTTTAATCTTGGCCCTTGATTTTGCCTCTTAATCTTGGTCATTCATTGTAATTTTGAGCCTCTATATAAGGCCATTTGGTCTCATTTGTAAAGGGTTGAAGAAAATTGTTGCTAATATAATACTAAAATTGCTTTTCTTATCATTGTTGTGTCTTGCATGGTGATTAAGAACACTTGGTGTTATTTTATGGTTTCTACTTCCAATTGTTAGAGATAGATTTCATTTCATTGAGTTGTTAAAGTAATTCCATTTTCAAGCAAGTGTTCTATTTGTATGGTGATATTGGTAGATGTTTGATAGAGATCTATATACTAGGCCACTAGCATCTTAGTGGCTTGTTAAGGAGCCTTGTGTGGTAATCTAGTCTCATTCCCTTGTATCATTGCACCAATGGAGGTAGCGCCGCAGGCAAGCTTTCATTTGGTTTGATCCCCGTCCATTTGCCAATCTTTCCATTCAGTAGGAGTAGAAGTAAAGTAACCAAGTAGTTTAGTAGTGAGAGTTTGGAGAAGCAAAGTTAGAAGTGGCATAAATTTGAAGTTGAGAAGTTGAAGTTCGAAAATTTGAAAAGCAAAACTGAAAGTGATATAAATTGAGAGATCGTTTGAAAGAGTTGCAAAGCTAGAATTCTCATCATCGTCATAGTGAGAGTTAAAACATCTTTAAATGGACAACGTAAGCCCGCCGAAGTGATTACCAGCAAATCACATTTTTATAACTGAGTTAGTATCCACAGGTGTAAGGAACCTTGGAGTATTCTCGTATACTTTTCAAAAGAGAGTTGAGTGTTAGGTACGTTGTATCAAGTATTCAATTGCTATATGTTATGTAGTGGTACAAAACTCACATCAACAAGATGTTTCTTATGTGAGCAGTTTTTCTTCTTCATTTACCTTTGTCGATATTTCCACCAAAGCATTCTCCAATCTGCCAAGCGTTCATGCAAGCAATGTGGATGATTGCTCTTCAAATACCCCAAAGATCAGGATTTTGAAATGTAGATAGGGACCTTCCTCAATGTAGATACCTTCCTGAATGCAGACAGGCATTTGTACTGCTCTCAAAAACCTTATACAAGTATGCCAAGGGTTCCATGAACTCTGTTTTACATCACTCTGCAGAGGGTTTTGTCATCACTTTCATTGGGCTTTGCATTCACGTGGCCTGTCCCCAAGTCTAAGTGATGTGCAGGGCTGCATGGATAGGCCATTACAAAATCATTTTGCCTCCTTTCTACTTCTATCAACTCCTCATAAAATTGCACCTTTGTAACCTGCAAACACCTGTCTGACCTTGAAGATCATGCCTCTATGGATTAGGGATCATGTTTATAAGATGTCTATTAATTGGCCTCCACTAACTGCTTTTTGATATCTAGACCTCAATTTTGCCTCTCTATGCTGACTCAAAAAAGGGATTCAATCATGTGGACAATGACGGTAGCATGCTAGTCAGCTCTGGTGTTCGAGAGGTGCTGCACATAGCCACTCACATGATTTATTTTGAGTCTTTCTCAAAACTCTTGCCAACTATCAAATGGTGCTTTCTAATGACATTGACTTGTTTCACCCCCAAGCTGAGGTGGAAAAGCCAAAGCACAAATTGAAACATCTTGTGCAATTGTCAAATTCCTTTAAGGATGCTTCAATATCACCATTGTGTTCAGTCACTCTCAGACAGTTGTTTTCTATGGGAACTCTCAAACTGTGCTATGCTAGCCAACTGGAGGTGGGAGGCAATGGAGGCTAGACAACAATGCTAGTATAATGAAATTCATGGATCTTGAAGAGGATAGTGGTGATCTAAAAAAATGTGAGGTGAACAGGTGAGGGAGTTCATCTTCGTGTCATGGTTGCTGGTAAACCTGTGTGAAAACCATCAAACGATTGATGCAAGGTGCCTTTCCTTTGAATCAAGATCATGAGCCAGAGGAGTTGAGCTTACTGCAATTGAAAAGTGTTAAAATTTGAAAAGACGAGAATGTGGATATTATCGATGTTGTAAACAGTTGTATAGGAGAGCAGCTGACCATGTGGAATTGAAAATGGGACAAGTTCTTGTATATAGATTATCGTGTGCAGCAAGATCCAGATAGCAGTTTGCAGGCCTAAAAGTATGTGTAGGCATACAATTCTTTTTCTAGTTTGTGTGATCTACCTTCTCCCCATGTTCACACTAAGGGGGAGGTGTTAGAAGTTAGGCTAGTGTTCACGTGGGTAGATATAATAAAAGTGAGTTACAATAATAGTTCAACTAGCTATTCTAGGTGAGAAAGTAATTGGTTGGAATTTTATAGTGAATTATTAAAACAACTCATATAATTAGAGAAGTGGTTTCCTAGGATGTAGGATCTAAAAAATCCTTTAAATATGTAATCTGTATTGAAATAAACGTGAGAAGAGGAATGAGAGTAATATAATATTATTGTGTATAAGTCTCTTTCTATGTCCGCTAAAATTTCCAATAGTAACTAGTTGGTTCCAATTTCCTGATTGGTTGGAGCAAATAATGATTAATTAAAATTTTCAAAAAAGCGACATCTTTAGCGGTAAAAAACAACAGAAATGTTTTTTTTTTAAAACATTAACTTTTGTTTTGGTAACACAGATGAAAGTAACTTGATACTAAATAACATAGCTGATTATTTGCTATTATGGTATCAAATGATATAATCGGTCATTTAATAGTCTACCTGAAGCTTTTCTACGTCGTTGACAAGGCTTAACTTTTGAATTCTCTCCTTTGCAACGGTTTGTACTTTGGCCCACATTTCGCTTAACTGTAGTCCCCTTTCCAGATCCAATCTTTTGAAGACTTTGTGCCTCAATGTCCAGCATTTTTGCTGACTCGGGATCACTGACAACTGCTTTGTTTGGACCTGCTGGAATCTCACCAGAGGCAGGAGTAACATTATCCTGTAGAGATTGTTTTCGTTTTATCTTTTTCTGATCCTTCAAAAGTGCATGTGCCTATATATCAAACAACAGTAGGATTGGCATTAAAATACATTTACTCTATGGCTCTCTGCTCCTAAATAGAATAGAATAACATTTAATAAAGGATTGTACATTCAAAAGACATTTGAATGCAACTATCTTTTAGAAGAATTCACACTCAACCAACCAGAGCAGTAACAAATGTCTTGAAACGTCTTGGCTTCAAATGAAGTTTTGAAGCTGAGCAACTATACTTTTCTAGCAATGACCACCTGCCATGGTGAAAATAGAACAAGGTGCATTAACATTAATGCCTTTGTTTTACAAAAAGTGATACAACTCAACATCATATACAAGAGCTGAAAGCAATACAGAAAACCAGCTATAATAAATTGGAAAAAGGAACAAAGTTTTCCATCCAAGCTTCTAATGTGAATTGAATCCCAACATGCATAAGGTTGGCTTCATAAATGAAGTTGTAAATTTTTTTCTTCAGCAGAACTATGGCTATATAAGCAGGACCATATATTACATTGACATTGTCTAGTTCATTGTCAGAGATTTCTATAGGAAAAATTCCCTAATCAGTTTTAAGTGATTATCAACAATCTCATTTCTATTTGGTTTAAGTAGTGTGATCATTGAAATACACGGAGATAATACTTTGGAAAATGGAAAATTTGCAAGAAAATGCCAATCAGAACATTATAAGCACCATATGAATAAATATTAAAAATACAACAATAGACCTCAATCTACAATACAATGTTCAGCTCTCACTACATCGGAGGTAGTGAATCTCCTTCCTCACTGTAAGAAAAATGAAGAAATACAATTTTGTGTCAATTTAAAATTTTGAATAGAGATGCAAGGAAAAATAACTATTCACTTCCATCACTAAATAAGGTATTACGATTGTAAATAATTCACAAATTATGCCATTTTGGGTTTTTGTTTCAAGCTTTAAAAGTAGAGTTTCTGCACTGTATATTCACAAATATTAATTTTAACAGATTTCAAATAGTTTACTAACAACAAATTCCCCGACAATACACTTTAAAAAACAATCTTCTACTAGAATGGGTTGCCCATCCAAAACCAAGCATTTTCAAGACAAGAAGATTTTTGAGACAGGAGGACTTGATGGAAATGTCCCCTCCCACTAACAGTCATCCCCCAACCACACCAGCTACCCGAGGGAATCTTTGGGAAGTCTCCCTCGAAGAGATGTTTCTGGGATGTCCCATATTTTAGAGGTGCAATTGAGATGTAAAATAATCCTCAAGATACTTAGGAGACTCCCTTATATCCTCCTACCAAATCCAAGATGCCCAAGTGTCCCCCATGGAGATTGAGTCAAAAAGTTCATTTTTTCTTTAAAAAAGCTTGGATTTTTGGGCCACTATCCCTAACCCTAATTGTCTATGGGCCCTACCTATACCATAAGAAATCACAAAAAACTTATAAATAGGCATCAAAGCCTCATTCCAAATTAATTCCATGTTCACAATAGGACTGAAAATTGCAACAGCATGTTACAAGCCTATAAAAGGGAGAAATATTTTAAGTGAGAGCAATAGAAAGAGTGAGAGTAAGCACAAGAAGAAGAGAAAGTTCAATCATCATATTTTCATTGTACTAATTTAATAACTACTTTAGGGGTTTAAACTATTAAAAATCACATTTTGTCACAGAAATAATGATAAATAATGATTTTTTTAATCAGTAAATAGCAGCTATGGGGCTGCAACCATTATATTAAAGTAGAAAAAATATTACATCTTTTCAGCTTACCTGGCCTAGCCAGTCATTTGACCAAGACACACTGTCAAATACTACCTCTTCTTTGAGGTCATCTATACCCCAAAATTGGCTCCCCAAAATGGAGACACCGCCGAAGTATGATTTACATTACACCCCGAAATACTATATCTGAGGCACCCCCTACTCTATATTGTGACCTGATTCAATCTAATAGACACTATTCACCTATCAAAACAAACAAAAAGAATAGACATCACCCACGAGCCCCTTACCCAGACCGCTCCGCCACCTTGAAGGTCCACGATGCCTTGACTTTGTCCACCTACAAGCCGCATGCTCTTCCCACTTTGCATCAATCATGTCCTCATTTGCAGAATCCTTTACCTCCTCTTTGATTTCCACCCCAACTCTTCTCCTTCCTCATCATTCTCTGCTAGGCCTTTTCCCTTTATGTATTTTTGGAGCCAACCTCCCCCATCATCTGTCACCAAATTCAAGAATTTCTTTAGAAACAAAATGCTTTGCTCCACTACCACCCATCTCTACAAGAATGAGTCAGGCCAAGCTGAACTAATAAGAGGAAACCTCTCAACTTCATGGCCCCAACACCCGACTACATCCTGGTAAGCGGAATGCCCTTGCCTACCTCCACACTTTCCAGCACATCTCCAATTTTGCCAAAGTATATTTCAAGATAAGCTTCTGGCAAATTGTATTTCTCATCTCATTTGTTTCCCTAGTGTCTTTATAAAGTTACCAAAAACATGGCGGAAATATAGAGATTCAATATGCATCATACTACATTCTATTGGACAGGATGCTTGAATTGCAATACGCATTGCAACTAATGGCCATGATTGTCAGTTAGAGCACGAGAGGAGGGCGAAAGTTGTGGTGAAGAGAAACAAGTTTTTGGCTGACGCAAAATACATTGTTGCCATCAATAATGTAGTCTTCACATTTCAAACTTACTAGATATGCGGATGCAAACACACCTAGCCTTGGAGAGGTGTACGAGTGCATTGACAATATATTTGGCCAAATGAAGGCCATTGTACAAGGAAAAGATTCAAATATAGAGTTCTAAAATGAACATATTAAATCAATCATTAAGCAGTGATAGGAGAAGCTCAATAATCCCTTGCACATTGCTGCCTATGAATTGAGCCCAAAGTGGTTTGTGCAAAGACTTAGTAGAATTACCCCTACACAAGATGATAAGGTGAAGACAATATCATGAAAGCCATTTAGAAGATGTATGATTCTACACAAGCCAACATCATTCATACTAAGCGAGCAAAGATTGCCTCTTAGGGGATATTCAAAAAGAGTCCAACATGGATAGGGAGACTAGGACACAGGAGGATCTAATTCTATGGCGGACAATGCATGGGCTTGATTCTTTGACAGCCACACTAGCCACATCTATTCTCCCAAGTTTCTAGTTCTATTGTTGATAGAAATTAGTTTACTTATAGTTTCATCCACTCTACTAAGAGCAACGGTCTTACCTCTAAGAAATCTAGCAATTTGAGTTATGAAGAGTTTGGCATGGACTTTGGGGATGAATGATGATTTGACGCATTGGTCCATTGGCCAATTGTGTTTAGATTTCAAATGGAAACATCAATTTGAATTTACAAAATATAATATAAATATATTGATATTTGGCATTTTCATTGTTCATTCAATGCGATATAAAATATATTTGAGTATTTTGAAGTTTCATATATTATTCCTTGCATATCTATTTTTTAATTGCTAGATATATTTGCAGCACTATTATTCATTAAATAGATTTCTAGAAAATTCCTAAGCCAAACTTTGCCAAGTCCTGCCTGCCACAGATATGAATTTCTATGTAAATTTTTGCAATCTTGCTATCAAGATTCAACAGTGTAGTTTTCAACTCAAACTCATTGACCCATGTTTCATGATTAGTGGTTCACGAGCCCATCTCTCATAACCATGGCTTTTCCAAGTTTCATTGTCCTCATTTTGCATGTTGAACGACATCAAGTCTTTGTTTTATATAAGAGTTTGATATTATTTCCATATTGTTTAATATGATGGAATGACTCATTTCCAACTTCAATGCCATTTTTATCTAGTTGTCTCAAGAGTATAACTTACTGGATTATCATGTGCAGTTCCTATTTGATGCATCTCCTTATGAACACACAAACAATCATACATCTAAATTCCTAAGTTGTCGGTTCGGATACGAGTACAGGTACAAGAACCTGGTACATGGGTGCGTGCAAAAGTTTTTTGGGGGGTTTGGATACATTCAAATACACTTGTGTGTATTTACAAAAAATAGTAAAGAATCTACAAAACTATAAAACTAAATTATTTGGTAGTATGATACTTCATCATTGATCAATGCCAAATGCCAAAGATAAATATTAAATGCCAATTGATAAACCTTATAGACACAATAACATCATCAAATACACATATTGTGCAAACTTGTGTAATTCAAAAATCAAATGGGGGGTTTGGGTCAAGGGGCAATGCCCCTTGCGGAGGTCTGGGGGCAGCACCCATCAAAAGCACACAGAACTCCATGGCACACATCATTTTATGGCCTCATAAAGGGTCGTTTTAGGTCCACAAATGACCCCCTTCAGAAGAAAAGAAAAACACATGCCCTTTGAAATGCCAAAAGGGAGACAAAATGAATTGAGAGCAAAAGAACAAACAAAATGATATGTTTTTGGGTTGAATGGCCTCATAAAGGGTTTTGACCAAAAAGAGAGCCATAAAAAACACTTTTTAACAAGTTTTTTAAGTCACAAAAAGTAATTGGCCCATGGATGCGATCGGGTGTGCTCCGCATGCACACAATGTGCACATCCACTATCCAAGATGTGCGTTTGAACTGCATTCGAAGCATGCATCCAAACTGGGGTGCATCCAAATCTAATTCGCACCAGCAAGGTGCACATTCAATAACTAAGCTAAGTTCAACTGCATAACATGCTAGCTTCACGGAATCTCTCAACGTGATAGCTTCACAGAGTCACTCAACATGTTGTTCACTATGGCTACTCCCATGTGTGAAATAAACACAAGCTCACATCACAGAGCCACTCAATGTGATGTTGTCATGGAGTCTCTCAACATGACATCCACTATGGCTACAATCATGAGTGGAAAGAGCAATGCCTCCATCTCAGAGACAATCAAGGGCTTTCACCTCAAATTTCTCCATCTCAGAGAAAAATGCATAACAAGGGCTTTCACCTCAAGTTCCTCCGTTTTAGAGAAAAATGCATAACAAGGGCTTTCACCTCAAGTTCCTCCGTTTTAGAGAAAAATGCATTACAAAGGCTTTCACCTCAAATTTCTCTCTCTTGGAGAAAAATGCATTATAGAGCATAATAAGAGTAACTGAGTAACTGCCTAAATTATCACAATAAGTTACAGTTGACTCCAATGTTTGACCAGCAAGGAGCTTTCGAAGCCACACTGCTTCACGAGCTTGTTGATCCTCTGCAAAGGACTTGGCACTCTCCATCTGTTGCTCAAGCTCCCTTTGAATCTCTAACCCGATATGAAGGAAAAATCATTGCAGAGAATTTGCACACTCAAACCATGCAATATACTGGACATGCTTTGCCCAATGCAAAGAAAGAACCCACAGATTGCAGTCACATCCAGATACAAGCTCACTGTCTATACATTCTTGCCCAGAACTCACGCAAGATGAATATACAGTACCTCTGAAGATGAGACCTGGCTTCCATTTTCAGTAGCTGAATTATATAATGCCAAGGTTTCCTTAAAAATGCCAGTTATATAAATCTTGAATTATACCACTGTAATGTCTCTTGAAAGCCAACATACTTCTGCTGTGACCGTCTGAAATAATATACAACAGCACTCATCAATCATGACAATCTAGAACTGGTATTGTAGCTATTCGCAAAAAGTCCCACTCAAAAAAATAGGGCATAACATCTGCACTTTATGTTCTCTACAGCAACCAGCAAGTTTGTTCAATGGTCTGAAACACCAGAGCTTGCATTCTTTATCTTATGCTCCAATTTGAGAATATTAAGACAACTTGCCCTCATAGACAGCAGCAATAAGTAGTCACATTAAATTCCCAATTACAGAAGATCTCACTCTTATGTCCAGCCGTTTGAGAGCCAAAAAAATGAACGATGTACTTCTTCCACTTGGTCCATGCACAGATGCAATCCAATAATCACTTCTAACAACAAATACTGAAGTCACCACAAGATATTATAATCACCGTCCAATATAGTCCCCACAATTGTGCTAAAAATATTAGAACATAGATTTTGGCACCAGAAATATGAATCATGTGCTTAACCCCTAAACCAGCTCATGAAGTATTCACAGTGCCATTCACTTCCGAATTATAGAGGACTTGGGATAATCAAGATGCAAAAGCTTGCAACCTGACTCCAAGGACAAACTTAATCACAGTGCTTGATAGAACTGATCAACTCTGTGTGATTTCCAAATAGTATGAAGTCACCTTGAATTGGAGATTTGAATTGACGGTAATATTTAGTGGTGTCATTATAACCAAAGACCACTTTGATCAGCATATTCCTACTGTTACAAATATACATAATTACATTAATAGCCCAATAGTGGTTGAAGAATGCTTCCAGCAATAGTAACGCAGATAGCAATGTATCTCACACAAGAGATATGGCCTGATAAATATGAAAAGAAGTTGTTCCAACTTAAGATTTTCCTGACCCAGTTTTCCATTTGCAACTACATTTTTCACAGCAAAACAAAGTTCAAACTACATGAAACGATGTTCACAGGAGACTTCAGCCAACCCGACTTGGAAATCATGCAGTTATCATATACGATAAAACAAAATACCAATTTCATTTACAATATCAACAAAATAATATAAAATGCAACTACTCTATTGTCTGTAACAAAATCATAGAAGAAAGACTACATTAAACATTCATATGATACTGAATATATCATAAACTAAAAGAACAATGCTAATCTTTAACTCTACAGCAATAAAGAATAAATCTTTTAATATGTAATAACTTGAATATCGTGCTAATAAAATACTTATCTCAATGATTGTTTAATCTTCCTTACAAACCACCAATTGTTCTTTTCTGATCTTTGCACCTAAAATAAAAATCCCTTCGAATTGTCGCGAGATTCTTTATGGGGTGAAGCACCATCAACATTTGCAGCAGTAACTTGATGATTTGGTCTTGTTAAACAATCTCTGGCAAAGTGATCATACTTGTCACATCTGAAACATTGAATTCTAGAGAGATCTTTCTTCTTCTTCGGTTCAGGAGCTGAATCTGAGCTCCTATCTCTACTCTTGAGATTTTCTTTTCTCTCTTCTCTTCCTTTCCATTTAGATGTATGAGCAGCAAGAACATGATCTTCTTCATGATGAAATTTTTGTCCATTTCCTCTTGCTTCTTATCTGAATTTCTCTTGAATACAATCAGTTCTTAGACAATCAAACTTGAGTAATTCGTCTCTTCCACTAATGCCTTGAATAGAAGACTCCCAAGAATGAGGGAGACCATTCATGGCCAACATAACCATGTTGTTATCTTCAATTGAATCTCCAATGGCATTAAGATGATCTTTCAATTCTATAATCTTCATGAAGAAGGAGATAATTGATTTCCCTCTATCCAATTTTATATAGAGGAGCTGACGTCTCACAGCCAGAGCTCTGCTGGTATTATTGAATTCATACAAACTTTGAAGACTCCCAAACATTTCTTTAGCTCAATTCAATTTGGATAAAATAGGCACAAGATGATCCTTTACAGAATCAATCAATATCTTCCTTGCCATAATGTTATTCTTCTTCCATTGAGCTTTCTCAGCATTATCGGTTGGCTCAAGCATATCCTCCTTCACATAGTTTAGAAGATCATTTTCTTCTAGTGCAGTCAGAACTCTGAATTTCCATGATGTGAAATTCGATGCACCATCCAGCCTATCTTCAACCTTGAGTCCATTCACCATTTTGAATCATGAAAGAATCAAACTAGAAGAGAAGAATATAATACTTCGAAGCTAGAATAAATCTGGTTCTGGGTCTTTCCTTAAACCCGCTCTAATACCATGTAAATTTTAGAACCAAAATTGCATAAAACAAATAACAGAAAATCAAATAGATAAGAACACCAGAGATACCCTAGGAAAACCCTCCTACATGGGGGAAAAACTCGGCCACGCCAAGTTCTCCTTTATTGAATAATAATAACAGAGTCCAAGAATACAGCTCATGAACTCTTGAGCTTTCACACCACTAAAGAGTCCAACTCCCTTTACAAAATAATGAACTTGCTACAACACTCAGAATAAATGCTACAGAAATAATACTGAACAACCTTCACACTATCTCCAACAGCACAATAATGATATGCTCTGCAAAACAATAATATTCAATATCAAATGCTACAGCTTCAACACTTGTAACAGAACACACAAAAATGTCCTCCAAGAATACATATTGCAGAGAACATTAAATTGATGCTACAGAATGATCACCCATGCTCAAAGTCGTGTGCACTATTACAATCACTTCCTTTGAAAATTAATAGTCACAGAAAAATGATCGCTTCAACAGCCAGGAGGATCATACATGCTGCCAACAATAATATCTGATACCCAATGAATGACCACCCATCCCATCATCAGAGTCACGTCACTCTAGCATAACCGGCTATCTCTAATTTTCGTTTACTGTCGAGGGTTACCAAAATGTGTCGTTTCATTTTCTGGACTCTTCATTGGCTTTTTAATAATCGACACCAAGGATGCAATGCTTCATATGGATAAACCGATCAGTATAATACTTCAATCAGCCGCGTACAACTACCGTTACAATAGAAGAAGACACAACATTTGATGAGGCAGACTCAGCAGCCAGGACACATGTGGCTCTTCAATTACCAACAATAATGGACCACAATATTCTTGACTTACCAAAAGCCACAGAAGAAAAAGAGTCACTGTGCTGCCTAATAAACAAGCATGCACAAGATAACTAACGATGCCTAGAGATTCTTCGATCACTTGATCATACAAGGTCTCCATAAGAATAACAAGACTGATATAATGAAGACTTTCAGACATTGGGTGAATGAGACATCCACCACTGATGGAGATTACAATATCAGAAATAAACAAACATTGCAAGTAACAAGATAGTAATAGTAATGCTTTCTTCCACATTTAAGGGTGGATGGATTTTGGCAAATAGATAGTTATAAAATGTATAGATAGATAGATAGCTCCAATATGCATAGGGAGCTTAGATGTAATAGGGGTAGTCTTCGCTATCTACTGATCATGGTTCATTTCGTCAAGGAAACAGGGAAGATAAAAATAGAAGATGTGGTGATGTAAAAGCTATGTAAAGGAACTTCTTTTGATTTCAATATAATGGGAGTTGGCCCATCCAACTATCAATCTACGAAAAAATATATTGGACCAACTTTAGCAAAAAATTATTTATTCTTAGCTCCCAATTTTAAACATGCTTAAGCACAATTTTTTCAATTCTCATTACAGAGTCCACATAATTCCACATTTTCCAAGGGTCGTAACAACGCTTAGATAATTGATCTAAAACAATGGATGCATAGGATAGGATAGTTGTTAAGATGAGGCAACTCTATAAATAAATTGAAAGTAGTATGATCATTAGAATAAGGGTCAGATGTTACATGTGATCAAGCAAAAGGGCATCTCTCTCATTTTCGCCCTTAAGGTTCATATGCATATATTTTTATTTGGGTAAGCCACTATAAAGAGCCTTCATAGTAATATATATTCACATCAAGAACACTTACCTACATGGATCTCCAGACTTTTGCATTTTATAAATCTTGCAATCATAATTGAAAAACTCGGACTCAGCAATAACTCAACAAGCCCAAAAAATTTAAAAACTCGAGACTCGCCAAAAACTTGGGAATAACTTGGCACATTTATTGAACATTTGAAAATACATAATGTTTTACAAATATTCTTCAAAAAGGTACATATTATTGTTGCATTCCCTAAATCATAATCAAGTGCCAAATAGAGGTCGAAACATCGTTGAAAACAGTGATTTTTATCTTACTGCAGGGCAAACAGAGTCATTCTAGCGATTGCAATGAGTTTTAAACAAAAAAACACTATCTTTGCAGGTTATGTGCAGGTTTTTTAGGGTAAAATCGCCACGAGTTTTTGAAAAACATGTCTGTGAGTATAGCTGCCACTCATTGGGCTTGCTAGCTAGCGAGTTGTGCAAGTTTCTGGTGAGTTTTACAACCATGCTTGCAACTATACTCTTAAAAACTAAAGTTATCTAATCCTCAATCTAAAAAATCAAATAGACTATAACACATTTACCTCATGAAGATAGAAGCATATTGCAAGTTAAGAATAAAAATTAAGTGTCATCTTATAGAAAATGTTAGAATCCAGCGGAAGGAATATATGAGCCAAGACAGTGACTACAAAACTATTTAGATGACTATTTATCATCATGGATTGAAATATTGACAAAAATAATTTAAATTACTAGTCCTGTTAGATATGAATTTGCAACCACATAACCCAATTGTTTGATTCAGAGCTAATGCCAGAGAATGACTGGAAAAAACCCTTACCAACGAAGCAATGCTGCATTGGCATCTTTTGTGTTTTTAGCATCTAGCACGAAGGCAGGACCTAAGAGCTTGTTCATCCTTTTGATAATACGATAATAGTAGTGTCGAACCTAAACATTAAACCAAAGAAAAGTCAATATCAAGAATATTTCTGATGCACATAAATGCACCTTACAACCATTGCAGTCACATCATTCAAAAGTAAAATTTAAAATCACACTTCACTTAAAAACACTTGGAATAAAATGGTGGAAAACAAGCTGTTGTTAGATAACAGAATCTCAAACTCCATCAAGTAAATGTAGTCAAGATTCATTTCATTAAGCAGAAATATAATCCTATGATATTAAGAATAAGTTAGATACAGTAGCTTCACTCCAGTGATAATACATTAATCCTACCAGTAATGTGCTAGAGTTCAACCAATGATATTAGCTGTTTAATTCAGTAAAACTTGTTAACTAAAAAAGCGAGAGATGGTCTAGTAATTGCCATCAATAACAAAAGGAAGCAATCAAACTATGAGTACATAATGTAAGATATGGCAAAAGATCTTATAAGGCATCCCTCTCTAAGACTAAGCCCTAAATCGGATCAATCAAAAAAAAAACCTTGTCAAGTGCTGTTTGTCTCCTGAGCTCAAGGATACTGTCACCAATTTCCAAGGTCATTGAGATTTATCACTTTAAAAGTTCACAAGCTATCTCCATTTATGCCAATTAACTAAATGTTAGGACTGGAGGACTAGTTGTTGTCATACACCTTGGAAGTCCTAGGCCCAGTTGCAATTATAATATTAGTAATATTGTAAATAATATGCCCACATGGAAGAGGGCATCCTGCTTTGGTGGAATCTTGAGATTTTATTGTTGGCACTCCCCACCATGTGTCAATGGTCTTATCTCTGACCAAATCTTTATAGCGTGTGTAAAAGGTGAATAAGTGATAGTTACTACACCTAAATGGTGCATCTGGGAGATACTTTGACTCTTGAGAGCCAAACAAATCAATTAAGAGTTACATTCTATTCATGGAGGAGGTACACTTGGACATGTTCCAAAATCATTATTGGTTTCCTATGTCTTCCTAAGTTTCTAGCTATATATACATAGCTTGCAATGGAGATAGCATGCTCAGTTTTATGCAAGGTTATGCTGCCAGAGTTCCTCCAAGTTCAGTGCGTAGATATGCTGTGAAGCTTAGAGCTTGATGTTGTATTACATTGGATTAGCTGCCTAATAGACCTGATGAAGAAGCTACAATAAGTCTTAAGGAACAAAGTGAAGTGCCACAAAAGCTGTGGAGCTGTCAGGCTCTCTCTTAACTTTAGGACTGATATTTGTAAAAGCTAACCTGGGTAACATTCCCTAAAGGTCAAATTGCCATTATTAAGTTTTCCATTTTTCATGCCCTCGCTTTTCTTAGTCACCTTGTGGTCTCATAAGGAAATTCAGACTCTACAAAGACTTTGAGAGTTTGTTCAAGGGAACATAAGAATTTTGGGCCAAGTATCCTAGTCTCTCAAAGACTTCATATAAAGAACAATACAAATATCATTTAAAAAAGCCATAAGCACCAAGAATCCAAGCATATATAATGGAGAGATTACTACTCAGAGGAGGGCAGAAATTCAATGGAACGAATCAAAGAGGGCATGCACAGCAGAGTAACAATGCTCTCACTTTATCTTCAAAATGAAATAATAAATAAAGATGATATAAACAAAGCATAACTCAATTAAGTCGTATATTACAATTTATCCTTCCCATGAGAATAGTGAGCTATAGCAAAGCAAGGCATTAACTCAATTAACAGATGTATGCAATTGCTGTCTACCTTACAGTCTATACTTTCGCAAAACATATGCCAATTAGAGTAACAGTTTTTAGCTAACCACCTAAATACTAGTGAAGGACTCACAGCTCTTCCCATTTCCCAGGCTAGCAACCCTTTTCAATCCATCCTTTGGTAAGGCTCCTGTCTATTGTTTACCATGGCTGCTGGCTAACCTAATCAACCTGATATTTTGTAGGTTTCCTCTTCCCATTTCCCAGGCTAGCAACCTTTTCCAATCCATCCTTTGGTAGGGCCCATGTCTATTGATTAACATGGCTGCTGTCTTACCTAATCAACCTGATACTTTGTAGGTTTCCTCAGAGCAATCCTTTCAGCAATCCATCCAATCAAGTTCTAGACAACCTAATCTTTCTTGCCTTTCTGACAACCCATTGGAAGGCAGTGTGCAAGGATTACTCATGCAATTTTGTTTGCATACAGGGCCCCAGTGAACATTACCTTAAGGTTTCCATCACAAATTAATAATCTAAAAAGCAGTAAACATCTTGTTGAGAAAATCAATATGTTGTTAGTTTGCTTGATTGTCAATTTGGTAGGGATGCAGCCTCTACGTCATGATTTCTTCCATTTTTGCTTGATAGCTGACAGAGAGTATCATTATGTAAGGACGCCATTCCTCCATGTGTACTTCAGCAAACACAGTTTTCAGGGCCTCAATAAGGTTTGTGAGGAAAGATAAGATTCAAATTAGTTAGCCAAGCATTTAATTTTCCTGCATTGTATATACCAAGTAAGTTTTGGATGCCACTTTTTGTATCCAACATGAAGGTGACTTACTGAATAGGGGCAGTATTGAGAACCTTTAATTTTATCCCAATAATTTGCGGATATGTGCTGAAATTTGTGCTTACTTGATGGTTGAACTTAGAATTCTTATGCCAATAGACTTTCAAGATCTGATAGTTGTATTTAATCATACTCTCTTGTTTGTAGTATTGCAACACAAGGATGATGTTTGCCCTTAAGGTGCTAACTACAAGAAAAGGTTTGCAATACAAATCAATCATTCATCAAGGTGGGAGTACCCGCATGCAGATGAAATGCTCACAGATTTAGAAAACAATAGGCTCAACCTCACTTCCAGACTGAAAACAGAATAACTGAGAGGAATTGTGAACTTCAAATTTAACAAGATAAATGTATTGTCACATTCAGTGCGAGTAGCTACAAAGATTGGTAGCTAAAAGAAGAATATAAATTTAGTCACAATTTTGATGTAATTCCCTTTATGTATACAATCACTATATAAGGAACTTGGAAATCATGACTGCAGGTAACAATAACCTAATTCTGTAGCTTAATGGTGTTGTATTTGATAATACTAACATTCTAAGGTGTACCAGGGATCAAGTCCGAACCTACTCTGTAGCTTACAGTAGAACAGCAAAGCAGACAGCAACTTGAAACAATTATGCAACATATAGACTCATAATGTTTAGTGGAACTAGTTTGATCATATTTAGTTGGCAATTCGTCGGAAAAAATAATTATGGGAGGATGTTTTTGAATTGATTTGGAAATTAAAATTCTAGGATAGAAACAAAGCTTGAAACCATCCACATATTCAATTTCATTATCTATTTCAATCAGATATTAATTACATTCAATTCCATGTGAATATAATTTGTAGTCATGCACTTCAAATATTTTTTCAATACACAAAATAACCTAAAGGAGAATGAAAACAAATCACAAATTAACCACTAATATAAAAATCTAATATGAAAGTGAATAATCTGATTAATTTATCCATTTACATAAACATCATCATAACCATGATCAAAGTTGACCCAAGCATGTCATATACATCATGAAATCAAGATCAAATGTCGAAATCAAAGGTCCAACACATACTTATAAACCCTAACATAAAATGTCCAAAGATAGTCATGAAAGTAACATAGAGGTCTGTCACTGAAGGGTGGGTCTCACACTGTCATTTCCCAAGTGTGACTAGGTACCCACTGAAGCAGTGCATTTATAAACTTGTCAATTGTAACACACAAAAATTGCACAAGATAAAATTACAAACATTATTCTCAAAGCACTTACATATATCAAGAATTAATTAATGTTGGAATCGGATTTCCATTGCCTGCGACATTATTTCCAATAGACCTTAAAGCCTAGAAAATCTACACTTGAAATCACACGCCATTTACCACTTCTTCATAAAAAATGAGAAAGAATAAATTACCCTTAGCAAGAATAGCAAAAAATGTAATCTATAATTTGTATCTCAAAGCATCTTTCTTGACCTCAAATCAGAAAGATGATACCAAAACTCATATTTAAGTAAGATAAAAAGCATACCTGATCCTTGTTCTTACTCTGTACTCGACTGGTAATTTTATCGAAGTTCTGTTGACAGCAATTTGAATTCTTAAGCATAAAATTCATTGATTTGAAATATCAGAAAAAAGGAAAGCAAGCAACTATTGGGGACACTTGTCATTCTAGAACATACTTTTCCAACTTGTCGTAATGCAAAAAAGAAGTTTGCCTCCTCTTCATGAGTCCAAGCAGCCCATTGTCGAGTGGTTTTCTTGCCTGTAACAGAAAATCTGGTAAATGTGTCTTTTTGTCGGAAAAAACTCATAAAAATAAACAAATGTTTCCATTTTTATATCTAAGAGCAGAAAAGTAAAGAAAGAAATTTAATATCTAACTTTATTGGCAATTAAATAATCCTATGGCACAATTCATGTGTATAATTCCTAGTCCTTGCCACATTTAAATATTTATGTTTAGAGAGTTACATTTATTGGAAAATATATCTTTATAAGTCGAATTGGCACAGGTATGGCTCAAGGAGCAGGAACAGGACTGATGTATCACTACAGAATAGGTATGCGAACGCTGCAACGTACATATATCCCTTTCTATGAGCTATAGTATAGAGGTCAGAAGCAACAAACCCCCAACACAAAAGACCATTGGAAGGAAAAAGTGCATAACTTGCCCTAGCAGTATGTATCAAAGCAGAGGAAGCTAGTGTCAAAATCCACAGAATCACAGAGGTGATTGGATTTTGGCCTCAAATTCATTAACTTTGAAATCATTCTGGAGATCACATACAGTAGAATTTATTTAAGACGGTCTTTGGCATTATTGTAGAGTTCAGCTGTTGCAATCAACGGCAAACACTACCATTAATAAGAAATTGGAGAAAATAAAGACAAATGCTGGTATGGGCTTTGATATGTTGTGTAATACAGGAGGTGACATGGCACTAAAGCTCATTGCTATAGTAGAAAACCAGCTTCACTTTACTGCTAATGTTGGTCAAAAAAATAGGCATTAACATCACTGGTATCAGATGCCCGTAATACAGTTGCTTGAAAGAAATGTATGTTCTTATGTAATAACCATAGTTACCATGAGACAGATATATATAATCATCATCATGACAGAAAAAAATAATTAAAACCACAATCACCTAGAGATGACAAAGACACTAGAAGAGGAATCCCACTAATTTTTAAAGCATAGCATGGGGTGTTGGTTTTTAGAATCAGAAAAGCAAGCAATCAGAAAAAGCAATACATAAGACAATGAACACAATGTTTACCCTGGGAAAACCCTCCTACACAAGGGAGAAAAACCCAGCAAATAATCTCTTATATATCAGATAAAGAAGTACAGAATTCTACATACAACAATCAAGCCTTATACAGGGCAAGTCTCATCCAACAATAGATATGCCTCTTCTCTTGATGTGAATAAAAACAATAAAGAATTCTTTTGAATATCAATCTCCTTGAAGCAAAATAATGCTACAATCATCATAAATCTACCAAAGAATATCAAACTGTAATATACCCGATCAAATGCTTGCCAGACTTACCAAATTCTTTTCCTCATGAAGAGTCGGACTCTTCATTATTGGACTCTTCATTGTCCAGTCAATGAAGAGTCAACCATTACAAATAGGATGACGATAAAGGAATACCTGATGGATGTCTGTATTGATTCGACTTCACAGCATATGAAACAACAACACATTACCAAGACTGCTACATCAGTCCTTTATTTAATTTGAATTTTTGCAGATAAAGATAGCTCCCGATGCTATATCTCCAACAATCCCTCTTAGCTAGGGAGGTATCTTTCCAGATATCCATGTCATGGAATCTCTCAACATGACACCCACAGTGACTACACCCATTTGTGGAAAAGAAGCATATACACAAGTGCCCATCATGGAATCACTCAACGTGATGTCATCATGGAATCTCTCAACATGACGTCCACCATGGCTACCTCCATGTGTGGAAAGAGGCACATCTCTCAAGAGCTTTCACCTCATATTTCTCCATCTCAGAGAAATATGCATTACAAAGGCTTTCACCTCATATTTATTACGATAAAAGCTAGTTTCTATTATCGTCTTAATGGTTATCTATGTAGATATTGTAAATCTCTTGTAAATATTAGAATGTTTCTAATATTTAGTTATTTGTACCTAGAATAGAATGTTTCTATTCATTACGATCGTTTCCTAAGGAAACATAGTTTATTCTTTGTGTATATATAGATCATTTGATCTCTGTTAATATATAGATCATTTGATCTCTGTTTCTATTATCGTCTTAATGGTTATCTATGTAGATATTGTAAATCTCTTGTAAATATTAGAATGTTTCTAATATTTAGTTATTTGTACCTAGAATAGAATGTTTCTATTCATTACGATCGTTTCCTAAGGAAACATAGTTTATTCTTTGTGTATATATAGATCATTTGATCTCTGTTAATATATCAAGTATTTTACCAATTACTTCCCGGAATATGGTATCAGAGCAAATACTTTAATTTTTTTGAAAAAATTATAATTTCTTTCAAAAAAATTTTGCATCAAATTTTTCAAAATTATTTCTGGGTTAGTTTTTTGCAGAGATCTTCTCAAAACCCAAGTAGGGTTCTACGTGTGAAGTCTTCCACTTCGGCTCTAAATCGCAACTCAACCCACGATATTTTCTGCAACTATTCGCAATCTCTGAGTATCACAATTTGTGTCTCTCATACACGCGTTTTTGGTCTTCAGATGTTGTTTTTTCCACTCCTACAACTCACACAGGTCGTGTCTTCTTTCCTAGGTCTCTGCCTCTTTGTGCATGCCTAGTATAGATGTCGTGATTGTTGTTTCTTCCAATGCGACGCCATTTTTCTTGCCTAGAACCTGCAACCCGCGCGCACCATTTTGGGAAGTTTTAAACACCATTTTTGGTGTCAGTTCTTCAAAAAAAAAATAGTGATGTTTTTTCCTCCAAAGTGAAAAACGACCCTCTGTGTTGTTATTCTCTCAACATCTGTCGTTTTCTGAAAGAAATCCCCATTTTTCTGCAATTTTTGGAGCTATTTCGAACCATTTAATTTTCTGTACCAGATCAAAAAAAATTGCAAATTCTTGGTGAGTTTTTCGAGAGCTCAACTGGGTTGTCGTTTGTTTTTTCTAGTTGCCTCGATTTTTGAGCCAACGAATCCAAAATCTGACAACATATTCCTTTTGGGTTTTTCGAGCTCTCTTCTGGGTACCACTTCCTTTTTTGGGGTCTTGCAACATTTTGCCTCGACATACGTGCCTTCTCCATTTTTCTGCAATTTTTGGAGCTATTTTGAACCAGTTAATTTTCTGTATCAGATCAAAAAAAAATTGTAGATTCTTAGTGAGTTTTTCGAGAGTTCAACTAGGTTGTCCGTTTTTCTGGGTGCCTCAATTTTTGAGCCAGCGAATCCAAATCTAACAGCATATTCCTTCTAGGTTTTTTGAGCTCTCTTCTGGGTACCACTTCCTTTTTTTTGGGTCTTCCAACATTTCGCCTCAACGTACGTGTCTTTTGAGTTCTACACATTTTTCACTAAAAATCATGCCATGGCATCTCTAACAAATATTCTACTTGAGGGAAATCAAAAGTTCAATGGTCGAAATTATAGCACGTGGAAGCAACAGATGATAACCATCTTCAAATATCACGGTAGTGATGCGATGGTTCTAGGTACTACTAAACGTTCAGCTGCAGCAAGTCCTGATCAGGTTACATATGACCAACATAATTGGGAGGCAGTGATGCATCTCAAGTTATCAGTGGCTGATGATCAGCTCCCTCAGATTCCATCCGGCAAAACAGTTGCCGAGATCTGGGAGCACCTCAAAACTCTGCCTGAGACTTCAGATAAAAGCAGGGCTTTCTTTTTCAAGAACACTTTGTTTTCTACTGTCATGGATGAGCGAAAATTGCTCCAGGATCACCTAAATAGGATTCAGGAAATCCGTGATCAGTTGCTTGCCATTGGACGCAAGATGGAGGAAAAGGACATTGTGGTAATCACCCTCAAAAGTTTACCCAAGTCCTACGAGCATTTTATCGAGACTCTCAACATCACTTCTATGGGTGTTGACCTGAAGATCATTGATCTCTGCACACTTATGCTTCAGCAAGATCGGTGGAAACAACAGTTCGGTGGCAGTTCTAGCACCACCTCCACAGAAGAATAAACTGGTTCGAAATAGTTGCTAAATCCTTTCAGAAGGATAAGGGCATGTCTCATTCTCAGCAAAAGCCCTCTGCTCTAGCATATGAAGGCTCCAAGAAAAAGAACATTCAATGCAACTATTGCCACAAGTATGGTCACATGAAGGTTGAATGTCGGAAGCGCTTAGCTACCCAAACTAAGCAATCTGGTTCGCTGCCCAAAGCGAACAATGCAGAACTCACTGAGCAGATAGAATCTGCCTTTTACACCTCCATGGCTAAAAGACCAGCAGATCATGTCAAGTCGTCTGCTTGGTACATTAATTTAGGTGCCTCTCGTCATTTCAACCACCGTAAAGACTGGTTCACTGACTACTAGCCTTATTCAGATTTAGTTATTTTTGGTAGAGGAGAAGAGTACACCGTTGTCGGCAAAGGCAACATTTAGATCTAGTCTGTTGGGAGGAATCTCATTTTCCTCGATGTGTACCACGTTCCAAGGATGGAACTTAATCTACTCTCAGTCAATCAGATGTTGCAACACTCTCCACGGCTGGATGTCACCTTCAGTTCACATTAGTGCACCATCACTGATAGGGAGACTCAGTCTGTTGTTGCAGTTGGCCTTGAGGATCATGGTCTTTTCAAACTTGTTGATTCTGGTGTTTCTCAAGACCTAGCTATGGCTGCCCGAGGGTCTTCTGTCAATACACTTTGGCATCAGCGATATGGGCACTTAAATGTGCGCTATCTTTCTCAGCTTGCTCGAGACACGCTTGTCCTCAGATTGCCAGAGATTCAGACTCAGCAGCTTCGAGTTTGAGATGCATGCCAGGTTGGGAAGCAACATCGCAAACCGTTTCCTATTGGCGATTCATGGCAGGCTTCTCAAGTACTTCAGCTTGTTCATGCAGATATTTGCGGCCCTATGGCTACTCCTTATGTTCTTGGGTCCAGGTATTTTCTGTTGTTTGTTGATGATCTCAGTAGAAAAATGTGGGTCTATTTTGTTATAAAGAAATCAGATATGTTTACTGTATTTCAGAAGTTTAAACCCCTAGTTGAAAAAGAATCTGGGAAATCTATTATTGCTCTTAGAACAGATAATGGGGGGGAATTTTGTTCTACTGAATTCTCTAGCTTTTGTGATATTCATGGCATCAAGCGCCAGTTAACCACACCCCACACACCACAACAAAACAATGTAGTTGAACATCGGAACAAAATGATCATTGAGATGGCTAGATCCATGCTTGAACACAGACATGTATCGAAGCAGTTTTGGGCAAAAGCAGTTAACTTGCAGTCTACCTTTTGAACTGGTCACCCACTATGGCAGTCAAAAGAAAGACTCCGGAAGAGGCTTGGTCAGGTCGCAAGCCTAGAATCAGTCACCTAAAGGTTTTTGGCTCTCTTGCCTATGTTTGGATCCCTGATGCGTCATGCACCAAGTTGGATGCCAAGAGTCAGAAACTCATGTTTGTTGGATATAGTAGTCTTCACAAAGCCTACCGCTTGATCGACACTGAGACATCTTGTCTCCTACACATTCATGATGTAGTCTTTGATGAGCAACAAGGACCATTCATGTCGGTCTCTTTTGTTCATGATTCAAAAGACCAGCCTATGAAGGCTCATGATTTGGGAGTTCAGCTTCCATTAGGTCCACCTGATGGGAGGGCTCCAACAGCTCCAGTAGTACCAGTGATTCATGTACAGACACCTCTGGTCTCTCCTGCAGGATCACCCAGAAATGCAGATGCTTCACCTGATTTTGATCCAAATTCTTCTGATGAAGAACCTGATCATAGCGCATCTCCTAATGCTAATGTTGGTCCTCCTCTCTAGCCTAAATGATGGGTTAAGACACTTGCTGATCTTCGGGATGATGAGCTCATCGAGGGGAGAACTGCTAGGAAAAAGAGAAAACCTACAAAGACTGTTAATATTGCTCTCATGGCCAACATTCATAGTGTGTTTGAACCTCAGACTACTCAGAGGCTAAAGGAAACCCAGAGTGGGAATAGGCAATGAATTTTGAGCACCAGAGCTTGCTGAAAAATCACACCTGGGTCTTTTCTGATCTTCAACCAAGGAAGAAACCCATTGGTTGCAAATGGGTTTACAAAATAAAGTATAAGTCTAGTGGTACTTTGGATAAGTACAAAGCTCGTTTAGTTGCGAAGGGCTTCTCTCAGCATCGGGGCATTGATTACAAGGAGACCTTTGCTCCTACAATAAAGATGAGCACTATCAGATTAGTCCTAGCCATGGCAACTAAGTTTGGCTGGCAGGTCCATCAAATGGACGTCAAGAGTGCTTTCCTGAATGGTGACCTACAGGAGGTCTACATGATGCAACCTCCTAGTTTCAAGGTTGCTAGTAAAGAACACCAGGTACTCAAACAGGTGAAAGCTCTCTATGGCTTGAAGCAGGCATCTAGGGCATGGTACATGAAAATTGATAAGTACCTCACTAATCAAGGCTTCCAAAGGAGTTCTTCAAACTCAAATTTATACATCAAGACTACTGACAGTGACATCATCCTTCTGGTCATTTATGTGGATGATTTGATCATCACTAGCAGTTTGACATCTTTGATTCAAGGATTCAAACAGAATTTATGCCAGTCTTTTGAAATGACTAACCTTGGCCTCATGCATTATTGCCTCGATGTTGAGGTTTGGCAGCAGTCTTCTGGTATATTCATTTCTCAGTCCAAATATGCCAAGGCTCTGTTAAGCAAGTTTCGTATGCAGGATTGAAAGCCTGCATTTACACCTATGGAGAAAGGTCTGAAGTTATTAGTCAAATCTGATTCTCCTCCAGTTGATGATACTACATACAGGCAACTAGTAGGCAGTCTCATCTATCTCTCTGCTACTAGACCTGATATTAGCTTCACCGTTAGCTACATTTCACGCTTTATGACAGCTCCCAAGGTTGATCATTGGATGGTTGCTAAGTGTGTGCTTTGTTATGTGAAGGGCACTACTGATTATGAAATTCTCTACTCTCAAAGTCCTAATCCTAGACTCAGTGGATTCACAAATTTAGATTGGGCAAGCTCTGTTGACGATAAAAAGTCAACCTCTAGATATGTGTTTAGTTTGGGATCTGGTGTCGTCACATGGACGAGTAAGAAGCAGCAGGCAGTTTCTCTCTCCTCAAAAAAGGCCGAATACAGAGGGACGGTTAAGGCAGGTTGTGAAGTTGTCTGGCTTCGTCAGATGCTTGGGGATATGCAGATGTCACTAGCAGGCCTGACCACTTTGTTTGTTGATAACGAAGGCGTTATCAAGTTAGCAAAAAATCCAGTCTTCCATGAAAGAACCAAGCATGTGGATGTTCACTGTCACTACATTCGGTAGTTGGTTGAAGACGGGACAATACATTTGCAATATGTTCCTACAGCAGATCAGACTACAGACATTCTTACCAAGTCTCTTGGCCCAGAAAAGTTTTCCAAATTCAGAGGACAGCTTGGTGTAGTAGATAGATTAACCATTAAGGGAGCGTATTACGATAAAAGCTAGTTTCTATTATCGTCTTAATGGTTATCTATGTAGATATTGTAAATCTCTTGTAAATATTAGAATGTTTCTAATATTTAGTTATTTGTACGTAGAATAGAATGTTTCTATTCTTTCCGATTGTTTCCTAAGGAAACATCGTTTATTCTTTGTGTATATATAGATTAATATATCAAGTATTTTACCAATTACTTCCCATAATATTTCTCTCATAGAGAAATATACACTACAAAGGCTTTCACCTCATATTTCTCTCTCACAAAGAAATATAAATTACAAGGAATTTCACCTCATATTTCTCTCTCATAGAGAAATATACATTACAACAAATCTTCAACATGATGTGACTCCCTCTAAAGCTCCAAGCACTCGCATAAACCTCTTGACCCCCTCGTTCAAGAATGCCTACAATGCTTGCCTTAGAGGAACGGTTTTCAACACACACCTCTGAAACTTCTGACATGCTAGAGTCCAGGATTGTCCTCGACCTCATTCCAAATCACCCTATTTTTAATAAGTTTGTGGAGCTACCAATGTCAAATCTAGATTGACTGTCATCATGTTCTCTATCGCTGAAGAGTTTTTCCAAGGACTTTAGCACCTTGCTTTGCAACACATCAACCCACTTAAATGACATCTTCACTTCTTCACAGAACTCCCTCTTGATCCTTGTCTCGGAGATTGCAAAGAAATTCTCTAGAAGTGAACTCCCCTTTATTGATCTTAGAACCTCAATGATCTCAACTCGTGCCTTGAATTCTTAGAATTAACTCCCTCTAAATGTCATTTCCTCCTCTTAGAAGAAACTGATCACAAGACAATCTGAATAGGTTCTTTGAGAGAGAGATGTCTCCAGTTATGTGCCACAAACTCAGCCCTATGACAGCAAGCCATGTCTCCATTCTTTAGCCTGTGTGACTTCTTCACATGATGCATCAAGCTCTTCCTCCCTTGAATGCAATCTCTCGTCATCCTTATGCTCCTTGATCCGTCTTGGAAGCATTTTAGAGAGATTACTAATAGTTCACAGGATCAACCTATCCTAAAGAGAAATACCAATGCTAGAAGCATACATGATTCATTATGAATTAATAACTACATAAAAGATTCATGAACATTATTCAAGGGTATGAAATACTTCTCTTTATTGTCTAATCTTCCTCACAATCCACCAATTGTTCTTTCTTGATCTTTGCACCTAAAAATTCAGATCTCCAGATACGCGTAGAAGAGGAACAACAAATAGTATGTTGAAATGGTGAAAGTACCGATAGCAAGATTTTGTATCAGAAGATATGAATAGAAGCATCAATATATTTTGTATTGCCAAGAATAACCCTCATACAATCCAAGGAGTGATCAAAAACTTCAAGTAAAATACTTATGTGTATATTGCAAATGATGCCTTGTACCATAATCTGCTCAGTTTCACTGTTTAGACTCTCAATCATGATTTGTAAGATGACACAGGAAAAAAAAATTCACCACAAGACGCCTTTAAAAAATCCTTCAAGTCATATTACTGCATCAGTCTGCAACTATAGGCTTCCACAACAATAATCAGAGATGAGGCTCTATGCATTAGTGGCCCGATAATTCCAGCCAGCACGATAATGAGAGCACACAGCTACAGGCTTTTGTATCTTTTGTAAAGTCCTTTTCACCGTTATGGAACATGCATACTCGAACACTTCATACCATCTATTGTTAGTATCTAGTAACAATGGCGATGACAAAGTTCCCCGCACAGCGACCAACTCCTCCCAGAAATGTCATCAAGCCTTAGTTCATGAAATCTAATGACACCAGCGCCTTGCTTGAAAATGGTTCACCCCTTACACAGGAAACTATATTTGGTAATGTCGGCTCCAAACTAATGAACAGCAACTCATCCGAAATTAAACTCTTGATAATTGCATGGAAATTAACGAGCTTCAATATGAACGGCAAGCTTACAAAAGACGTAGCTTCTTTAATATCACTACCAGGACAGTCATTTCCGGCTACAGGTGAAGAACACAACAGCTCTAATCTCCCTCTCGGCTTATGACCTGCCAATGGCATCCGCTAGTCACACACATAGATTTTCGGCTCCTTGATGCAAAATGCAGTCGACTCAAGCATATGGAAAAGATACCAAGGAACCCAATGAAGAAATGGTCTTCTGGTTTTCTGTAGTCTTTAAAAAAACTCAATTCTCAGGGCACTAATAAAAAAATGCAGCCTTTAAGCGATCTATAATTTCCACTGCAACAATAGAAATAGAGATTTCAAGCATCACTATATAAAAAAAATAAACCAAGATGAGGATCGGATCCTATTGTGAGGTTTTCACACCATTGCCCCATTGCAAATGGGGACACCCTTTTTTTTGCTTTGGCAGTAGGGGTAGTTATCTTAGGTGGTTGTGGTTGGTAGCAATTTCAAGTTCCGTAGTCGAGGAAGTGAATTTGTGCAATTTTGGTTTGCTGGGGTAGTCAAGTATGTCTGGAATGTGAACAAAAGTTGGGCTAAGTCTGTCAGGGATATGGAGTTGAAACCAAGTGATTTGTGGGGAAACGAGTTAGAATCATTAGAAAATCCTTTTTCCAGCTTCAATTTGACCTTAGAAGGCCAAGATAGGTTGTGGGGGTTAGCCACGCTGAAGGCTTGCTGAAACCTAAAATTTGGCTAGGTCTGAAATTTTTCGAAAACCCCCAAAATCTAGAATCTTTATTATAACTACTATGAAGCTAAAACCTATCTCAAACATCCTGATAGTATTTATACAAATATAACTTAAATGCTATACTTGTATAAATCCTCTCGCCTCCTGAACTGAAATTTGACTAAGTCTGGAAAAAGAGTGCAGGGTGTGGCGTAATTCCTCTAAATGCAGGATTCCCGCCCTTGGATTCCTCTAATTCTCAAATTTTCGCCCCCTATATAGTGGCCAAAAATGGATTAAAGTTAATGATTAAGGTTGCCAGAGAAGAAGTATGCTAAGTAACATCAAGGAAGGAAAAAAAAAATTTAGTAATAAGGTGGTGCCAAACTACTAGGGGTTGGCAGAATTCCTCTAATCAAAGGATTTCAGCCATGGAAATTCCTCTGTACAGCCTTGGATCTTCCCCCCTTAACACAATTTGAAGTGTTTGAACGAAGTGGGAATTGAGGAGTGAATGTGTGGAGTTTGCATTTGGGTTTTGGCGAGTCTCTTTGGACAAGTTTGTTAAGTTGATGCTAGCAGAAATTCTCTAATCAGAGGAATTCCGCCAGCTATGGTAATCCCCTCATGTCAAAATTTTTGCCTTCCTCATAATGATCCAAGTTGGGTCTAAGGAAATGACAAGGCTGCATGATGTGAATTAAGGGAATGATTGATGTCAAATGGAGCGTTTTTGGAGTTGTAATAATCAGTTTTGCTAGGCATGAATTAGGAGAAATCTGCCAAGTTTTGTAGAGAAAACCAGTTTTCTTGGTGTTGTAATGAGTCAAAAGGATAGAGCCAAACTGCTAAATCCCCACATGTGAAAATTTCCGCCTCATCCAAGATGGCCAAGATCGGATTGAAGTAGATGACCAATGGGCTGTGAGATTAGAATGAAAGAAAGTGCTTTAATAAGGGCGAGTTTTAGGAGTCCTATAACCTGAGAGGTAAAGACCAACATAAAGATGTGTGGCGGAATTCCTAAGATCTCAGGAATTCCGCCCATGGATTCTTCTAAAAGCAAAATTTCCGCCAGCCCATGTGATGGTTAAAATTGGATTGAAATAAGTAATCTAGGGGCAGCAAGGCATAATGAAGGGGAAATGGTGATAAAGAGGGCTAATGGAGCATGTTTTTCGGTTGAAAGTGTCAGCAAGGTGCAGCCCAAGGTGGTGGAATTCCTCTAATTAGAGGAATTCCGCCCAGCATAATCCCCCTATAATCCTCTGAACTTCAAAATTCCGCCCCCCGCAGTGCAGTTTTTTAGCCAAATTAAGTTGATTGTGATGAGTTTGAGTTTGACAAAGAATAAGGTGTCAAGTTAGAGGGGAAATTTCGATTAATTGACCAAGAAGACCTGGGCGGAATTCCTCTTATTAGAGGAATTCCGCCGCCCAAGGTTCCTCTTCTTTTAACACAGGCAATTTCAGATTTAAACAAGAAAATTTCCTTCAAGGTCGGCCTGTAGAGGCTTGAAAGGCAATTTAAATGATTAAATTTTATTGATAGGGCCAGGTCAGCCTTGCATTGTTAGTTGCACCATTTCATTGCCTATATAAGGGAGGTGCTTTCTAAGTCATTTTAACATCAATTGAAATTCTATTTCCTCTCTGCATAAGAAGCAGCGAACTGCTCCTATTTGGCGGCATTTTCCTCATGTCTTGAAGGCAACAAATTCTTCATAAGGGGCAGCAATTTTGCAAACAAGAGGCAGGTTTCTTCAAAAATCAGAAGTAAAAGGGTGGCAAGGGAATCAAAATCTAGGCATGATGTATTGGAGAATCTGCTTATTTTCCAGATTTCTATATGATTTTATTTCGAAATTAGCATAGGGAAAGATCCTAGAATTGAAAGACTAACCTTGCCTCTTTAGTTTTGGTGTTGACTATCATATGATCTTTCAGATTTTTTGTGTTTTCATGAGCTTTAATACATCTTCTCTTGTTTTGCAGAAAATTGTTCAGGAGATGTCAAGCAAGAAGAAATGCTCGAGACATTAAGGCTTCAAGTTGATGATTCAAGCTCAAATGAGAGGAGGATTCGAATCAAGTTGTCTAAGACAGATTTGAAGATAAAGATCAAGTTCACAAGTTCAAGGTGTCAATTCAAGTCAAGGTCATGAGGAAGATATCCAAATGATGGAGGAGATTCAAGGGATGAAACAGGTGGGAGACAAGAGTCGTGTTGTGAGGTTTTCACACCATCACCCCACAATTTTGGGGAACCCCTTATTTTAACTTGCTCAAGCAATTTTCTCAGATCAAAGATTGAAGGAAAAATTTGGAACGAGTTTGAAGAGTTGAGGAATAAGGTTCAAGAGGATGAATGGTGGAATCAAAACAATGAAGGCTGAGTTTTATCAAGTTTATAACTTGATTTCCCAAAACGTATAAATTTTGCTTATAATCCAAATTAAAGGTATGGATTGGACAATTCGATTTATGAGCGATTTTGGTTCAACATTTTAAGCAAAATTTGGATTTTGTGGACTTGGACAATTTTGGGAAATTTGACAAAATTTTGCAAATTGTGAAAATTGAAAAAATGGAATTGAGCAATTTAATTGGGTAATTTTGACTAAATGATTTTTTGAAAAATCTAAATTTTAAGTGTCAAAATTGCAATTTTAAAGCAAACCTTCGCATGTTGGTAAGCAAACCTTCGCAAGTTGGCAAGCAAACCTTCGCAAGTTGATAAGAAAACCTTTACAAGTTGGAAAGCAAGTCTTTACGATGGAAAGATCAACTTGACAATTCGGCAATTTCAATGGCAAAATCTTTATGCTTGGCAAATTTTCCTTTCAAAATGGCCATTAAATGTTTTTATTTTCAAATGATAATTTGGGTTAGATTTTATATTTAATTTTCCAAGGAAAATTCAATGCCATTTTATAATTTAAAAATCAATGCCATTTAAAAAATCAAGATAAATCAATGCAATTGGAAAATCAAGTTACAATTTAAAAATCAAAGCCATTTTAAAATTTCAATGCAAAAGGGATGCTATTTTATAATTCAAAAAAATAAAAAGGCAACCTTACAATTTAATAAAAATCGATGCCAAGTGGATCAATTTATAATTTAAAATAAAAATCAGTGCCATTTATAGGATCGAAAATCTGGGGGTTTTTCTCCAACCTGTGGAGTCAAGAGGCAGACAAAGCTGAACTATGGAAGGAGTTGGTTGACGGGTGCACCGCTAAGATGGATGGCTGGAAAAGTAGATGGCTTACACTGGCTGGTCGTATTCTGCTACTAAAAACAGTTGTCTCAGCTATGCCGATCTACTCGATGGCATGTTTTAAAATTCCAACCAAAATTATCAAGAGTATTCAACAAAAGATGCGCAAATTCTTGTGGAATGGGGCGCAGGAACAGGATAAAATTCCGCTGGTGGCGTGGGACAGAGCTTGCAAACCGAAAGGAGGCGGTGGGGTAGGGCTGCACAACTGGAAATTGATTAATGAGGCAATGGGGGCCAAGTTAGTGTGGCAGATGTATAGCAAACCTGAGCAAAGATGGGTGAGAGTCCTTAGAGCCAAATACCTGGACAACACAGATCGTGAAAGAATCCTGACTCTTGAGAATCCACCTAGGGGGTCGGCCTTGTGGAACTTTATTGTCAGTTGCAGGCCAGTGATCACAGACCACGTGACCTGGCAAATTGGAAATGGTAGAAAAGCTCTTTTCTGGCATGACTCATGGGACGGGCAGCCGCTTCTTAACCAGGGGGTCCCACTTCAAATTATTGAGGCCACAACAAGACACTGGGGTGCACAGGTATGTGATTTTCTTGATCTAACCTAATGGAAGGATACGACTGGATTGGGGCTGTCAGTTGAACACAGAAATTCTCGAGAAGGTTTTGCATAGTAGAGCTGTTGTTGGGTCTCTGGACCCCAATGGGCAGTACTCAGTAAAGATTGGTTACTCTCTCCTGGAGAATGAATTTCGAAAGGTTGAATGGGAAGGCAACATTTGTTGGAAGAAAGCTTGTCTGTCGAAGGCCGCAGCCTTCGCTTGGTTGGCTGGGAATGCCCAGGTGCTCACAGGAGATAGGCTGATGAGACTGGGATTTGCAGGACCCTTCAGATGTGTACTGTGTAATAATGCAGAAGAGTCTGTAGACCACCTTTTCCTAAATTGTGAATTCTCGCAAGAGGCTTGGAGATTTGGTTTGCAGAAATTGTAATGGCAAGGGCCTTTACCAAGTAACCTACAAGATTGGTTTGACTCATGGCCGACGTCAAATGGACTCTCAACCTTTGCAGCCATCTGGCATGTGCTACCCTCAACTACTATTTGTCAACTCTGGAACGAATGGAATCGAAGAATCTTTAATGGAGAAGCGACTCTTCTGCCTAGATTTTTAACCAAGCTTGAAAGTGCAGTGTCCGAACTGGTGTCCAATGCGGCCTCCCAGACTAATGTGTAGAAGATCCCTTTCAGCAGGTCTGATCTGGAAATACAAAGAAAATGACCAATGGTGAGATATAGACCCATTAATGGGTGTGGTAGGGTGAAACCTATGGGGGAGGACCTGAGAACTAGGCCTCTTGTGTGGCAAAATCCATCACCGGGGTGGGTCAAAATCAACTTTGATGGTGCATCCCGCGGTAACCCGGGGGTCTCAGGTATCGGAGTTGTAGCACGAGATGAGGAAGGCAACATGATGGCTCTAGCAGCGAAAAGATTACGAGATGGAACAAATAATGAGGCTGAGTGCCAGTCAGCAGTGGAGGCAATCCTGATGGCGAGGAAACTAGGGGTAAGAAAGCTTCATCTTGAAGGTGATTCCCTCCTAGTTGTAAATGGTATTGTCAAGGGGCAAATGGACACTTGGTACTTAGATAGACATATTCGAAGGATTCGGGACCTTATTAGAGATTTTGAAGACTTTAAAGTCTCATGTTCTTAGGGAGGCAAATGGTGTGGCGAACAAACTTTCAAATGTTGGGGCTGATGGGTCCCTAGAAAACAAATTTGAAATTTTTGAAGACCTTAGAGGTACTTCTTGATTTTAATGTCACTTGCATTGAATGGCATGGGTTAAGCAAAGAGAAACCAAGCCTCAGAGTCCACGTGAGGGAAACGTGGTTGAATGGAGAGGTTGTAGCCTGCGGGCTGTCATTTTACGAAATTGGAGGGAGCGTGACGTAGTCTAACCTTCCTGTGGTCGCCATCACAAGTGAGGGGAAGATTGTACTCCTTTGGTGTAATGAGTTGGTGAAGTCAAGGGATAGTAATGATTTTTTTGAAAGAGGCGCTTCCAGAGTATTCGACCAGCTTTAAAACAGGGCAAGTCGGCGGTTTTGGCATCTCCATCAAACTGTGAAGAAGCAGGGTAGGAAGCAATGGAGGCTAACTTTTCTTTGAGCACGCAGGGGCAAATCCAAGCTTTTGAAGGCCCCATCACGCGTAAGAGATTGGGCAATGTTTTCATGGTAGAGGGAGAGGAGCTTTGGGTGGAGATTGTTAAGGTCTTTGGAGATTACTATCTCCGACATTGGTGGAAGCCTCGCACAAACCTGGACATCTCATCTCTATTCGTGGCCCTGGGGCTCAAGGTGGTGTCCTCGAAGGATGAAGTACGAGCGGTGGTTAAGCACTGCATGGTTGTTAAATGGATAGAAGGTGTTGATGATATTATTCAGAGAGCGGAGGTGGGTGTTGGGCTTCACATGGGTAATAATCCTATCCATTTGATTGGGCACAGGCAACGAGAGATTCAACCCTTGGTTGTTTGGTTGTTAGCCAGTCTGGAGGACATTCATTTGGCTTGGGCCCATGATGGGTGAGTGGCTTTGGTGGCTCTAATGGAAAAGCAGAAGAAGCAGGGGCAAGATGCTGCTGGAAACATGGGGAGGAAGTTTAAATGTACCCCCATTAAGTCGAGCCCAGTGGTGGGGGAGGACGGGTGACCACAAATTCGCAGGCAACTTAACGTTGCACAGCGTGACAAGCCCGGCCTGAACAAGGAGACAGCTGGTGGAGTGGGGAGTAGGCCGAAGAATGTTGTCATTGCTGGTGGCTTGGGTGGTGATGGTGCGGAGGGCGACACTGTTGGCCAACCGGTAGAAAGTGGTGGTGCCTATGCAAACTTCTCAAGGGAAGAGGCTGCGGCTTGGTTCAGATGAAAGGTTGTATTGTCCGGTAGGGTTGGGTGGTTTTTTTGTGAAAGGTGGTGTTTTGGACCGAAATTGTAAAGGGTTGTCTCCAGTATAGCGAAGAGCTTCTAAATGTAATAGTTGATAGCCAAAGATGGCAAGTTTGTAATTCCTTTTTAAATATCAATACAATTCCAATATGATCGATCAAAATAAAGTGGGGCCATTTTGCACTTAAATTTCGATGCATGTGTGGGGACTATTTTATTTCAAAATTAATATCAAAGGAAGGCAGATCTGTTTTGAAAGACCGAAACTTGAAGAGGCCCCATTGTTTCAAAAAGTTAAATTCATTATTTCCAATTTGGGAGGGGTCGGCCTTGTTTTTTATTTGTTTGTCTAATTACCAAGTCGTCCCTCTTGTTTTGGCCAATGTGGGGGCACATAAATAAAGAAAGCTGGCCATTTCATATGGCAATTTGCAAACCGAATTCCCTCTGCTCATATGCAATTTTGTCTCTGCCATTGGGAGTGCGATTTTTCCTTCCTTTTGGTGTGCGAATTGCCTCAGCTCATGAGCGAATTGCCTCTTCAATTTGGCAATGATTTACCTTTATTTGGGCAGCAAGTTATCTGTGTTCCTTGGCAGCGATTTATCTCTGTTTGGGACTGAGATTTACCTCAATACATGTGCGATTTGGACTGCGAATATCTTTTCTCTTAGACAACAATTATCTCTGATTTGGAGAACGGTTTACTTCTTCTTTGGCAGCGAAGATATCATCTTGGGAGATAACGAATTACCATTAATTTTCTGCAAGTTCCTCTTCATATCGGCAGCGATTTATATTACAAATTGGAAAGCAACTCTTGGCCAATTGGGAGCATCTACTCGGCAATTCGATTCAATCAAGTTGGCAACTTGAAGGGTCTTCGTTGCCAACTTGGAGGGCGATCTCTTGCAATTTGGACGACAACTTCTTGCATCTTGGCGAGCTAATTTTGAACTTTTGAAGTTTGGGTAGTTTTGGTTGTATCATGGATGAAATATATTTTATGATTATTATGGCATGGTAGCTAAAGCTTTGTTTTTACACATTTACATGTTGATTAGATTAATTAATTGAAATGTGGAATCGCAGGTTCAATTTGGAAGCGTGGACTCGGCGATTCGGAAGGGAGCTCGTTGCATTTGAGGGTCCTACTTGGATCCACTTCCTTGATTATGTAGTCGTAGTTAAATTCTTTTAATCTTTGAGTTTAAAATGTTAAGTGTGCCAATGCGAGCACCATTGTAATAAGATTAATGGACTTGGACTTTGTTTTGGTTTGAGGTTCACCCCGAGGTGGTGAACTTCATGGTTGTTCTCTTTGCTTTCCTAGATTAGGTGTTGTTTCTTTCAAACTACAAATTAACGACAAACAACTATCTAATCTAATTAATTAACCACTATAAAATCACTAGTTGGAAAGTTTAAAACAAACAACAAATAAGCAAAAATCAAATTAATTAGCACAAATCAAAGGTTAAAATGAACATTCATGTTAATTTAGATAATTAAAACGAACAAATTTACAAACTAAGTTAGAATTGATGCAAAGGCTAAATTGACCAAGTTAATTGAATAAACAACAATGACTATCTAAATCAATTAACTCAATATTATTTACAATTTGTATTCAAGGGAAGTAATTGGTGGATTGTGATCTTTGTAGGAGGCATGGCTGACACGAACTCTTCCAGGGCACAAAGAACAACTCAACTCAAGGACTTAGAGGACATGATGCCTAAGTCCCTCTTTTCCTCCAAGTTGAAGAAGGTTGGTGACACCAACCTAGGGACGGTAAACATGATACAAATGAGGGATCGATTGCTTGGAAGTTCTTCACAACTTGCAAAGAGGATGCTTAAGAGTGGAATCATATGGGTGGCAAATTGCCCTCCTACCTTGCCTTGTCCCAAATCGATCATGGAATGTGCCATCCACTATGACTACCAATCCAAGTTAGTGTGCTATGGAGAGGACAAGAAAGTGCTTACTAATTTAACTGAGCTTGTTATCGGATAAGTATTCCACGTCCCATATCACAACAATGGTATCTTGGTGACTAGAGACAAAGCAACTAAGCATTACAATGATAATTCAGAATTTTATTCCTCCTTGTTATGTAGAGAATGGTTGAAGGAGCCAAGGAAATCATTTACAAGGTTACCTAAGTTCTCGGATCGGAATTCAAACCAGAGTATGGTGACCTCGTGGTGATGTTGAGCAAAGTCATGGGAACACCTCAAAGTGGGCAATTCGAGACGTGGATGTATTACTTCATCGAAGGCATTGAGAGTGGTAGGAGAATGTTTGATTGGGCCATGATCATAAGTGAGAACTTAGATCTACAGTTGAGAACAGTGCAAGATCAGAAGATATTCTACATGGGATCCTACCTTTTCTATATGATAGCAGGCTTGTACCAACAGCTAGGATTGAAAGCTTTGGGCACAATTGGGAAGGAAGCCGGACAATACTTGGTGCATGAGTGCTATCCACAATTACATTTGCACAACACCGAGAACTTTAAGATATTTTATGATGCATTTGCCATGAAGACAGTGAGAACTTTGCAAGAGGCACCTCACAGGAGACTCTCTCCCGAAGCAAAAAAGTTGGTGAAAAAGTATGTGAGTTGGTACATTCAGTTTCCAAAGTTTACATATATCAAATTAGCAGGAAATACTTTTTGCTCGAAGAGACTTCCAAGATATCCACCTAACAGACTAGTATTATTGGAGGTAGCTAGACAGCTAGCACATTATGACATAATTCAAAAGAGCAAAGGCAAGTCAGGAGTTACTTTCTCATTGACAATTGGAATTGATGGTTGCCACAACTCCATTACTTTGGCAGCAGTGGAGACAGAATTGGAATACTACCACTTGGCATGGTATAATGCAAGACAAAATTTTGATCCAAATGGGCTAGTAAAAACAGCATATGGGAATCCATACAGGCATGTTCATCATTTAGAAGACTATTGGGCCAATGCAGCTAATGACTACGAACTAAGGAAAACAGCCTTCTCTAGACTTACAGTGGACATGAGAAATTATAGGTGGAGAGGACTTAACATCCCAGATCAGCTAGAGGAAGATAAAAAGACACTAAGAGCATATTATAAATCCATAAAGCAAAGTGAATTGGATCCCATTGATTGGTCAAGTGACCAAGACCCTTCATTGGAGGCAATAATGAAGCCCGTTGATTTATACACAAAGGAATGGTACAACAACAAGATGGCTCAATTGAAGGAGCGAAGAGTTCACCTCACTTATGAAAAGATGAAGTTAGTAGAAGAGATTTCGAAAGAGTCAACTGGGCAACAAGATGAAGTCGGTGTCCAGCAAGTAGCAAAAAGAGAAAGGATATGGAAACTACGAAAGGAAAGGAAAAGGAATTTGAGGAACCACCAGCCAAGAAGCAGGATGGGAGTACAGTGCCTTCAAAAGGAAAGTGCCACTGCAGCTCAGAACATGGTTGCCGAAAAGCTAGACAAGGAAAAAGCAGTTGAAGTGAGTTCAGGTTCATCCAAGGGATACAGTTACAGCACAGATTATTCTCCCCTCACTCAGATTCAGCCTAAGGTAAGTTCTTCTCCTACAGATAATGAGAATGTGGGATTGATTGATGTGGAGGCCTTATCAGTTGACGAAGGAAGTCAAGCACCAAAAGGAACTAATGAGGTTATGCCTATGGAAGAAGAGCCAAACTTAGAATTGGGAAAGTGTACAATGTCATTGTAGTTGAGAGATCTTCTCAAGCCTAAGGGGAAGATTGCACCTATTCGACCTATTGAGAACATAGAAGAGTTGATGGAAAGAGAAGTAAGCGAAAAAGAGAGCCAACCTGCAAGAACAATGGCAAGAGTTATCAGAGGAGAGTCAGGTACTCGCAGGGTTCAGGTTGCAATTCCAAAGGTGAACAAAGAAATAGGCAATATCCAAGCCCATAAGTATAACATAGTTGAGCATGAGCTGGGAACTACGACAAAAGAAATTGACTGTGAGGAACTCCATGATGGCATCAATTCTCTCAAGGAGAAATTAGATCAAGCAATGGAAGAGAATGAGAGGTTAAGGGCAAAAAACCAGAGTTTGAAGAACTGTTATAAGGGTGCATACAGGCCAATCCAACAGTTAGATCAAACAGCTATGGCACCACTTGCATTAGCACAAGGAAGCATTAATGATACAGAGGATGCAAGGGTCACTCTACAAGAGATTCGATCTTGGGTTGACAGAATTATTCAGGATGGGTTGGTTTTCTTGCCATATTTTGTGGAACAATTCCAAGCATTTGTGGCTCTTAGAGCGAGGTTCCATGTCATTGATGGTATTTGGAAGGACTTCCTCCCAGTCAAGGACAAGACTATTCCCCAGTTGCAGGCAATGATTAACACCTCAGATAAGTTATTAGTGAAAGCCAAAGTGATTAAGGCAAATGAAATGAGCATTATTGAGAATTGGTATTTTGCCTTAATTCACAAATTGGAAGTGTTGGAAAGAGTTGGGAATGAGATTGCTCATATCGGGTCAACAATCTACAACAGGATATCACACATCTTGGGTGCAGCAGGAGTCGTCTTTGGCATTGAAGAAATTAAAAATGAGGATATAAACATGAATACTTTAGCAGAGAGATTGGGATCTTTTGGAGGAGCCATTTAGAGCAAAAGATTTGGAGGCTCTCTCATCCCTCGAGATTCTCATTGAGTTTACTAGAGATGGTTCAACTGAGCAGGAGAAGACACTTGAGATGACTAAGAAGATGATGGATGAGGCTGAGAGGAAAATTTGATGCACTTCTTGCCCTTCCTTAGATGAGATCAACATCATGCTAGCTAAGTTCATTGATTTGGCTAAGAAGATGAAGGACAAAAGAAAGATTATCTTAGAAGATCATTTGATGTAAGCCCAAGTGGTAGATTTTCCTTTCTTGTTGGGTTGGGTAGGTGTCTGATTTTGATTGGCTAACCAATTGGTGCCATTTCATTGGTTGCCACCTTTGTAATTTTTTCATTAGTCCAGTGAATGAGGTGTCCTCATCTCATTGGCCGATGGGGTGGTAACCCTAATTAGGGTTTATGAGATGTAATCTTGGCCCTTGATTTCATATTTTTGTCTCTTAATCTTAACCATTCATTGTACTTGAGCCTCTATATAAGGCCATTTTCTCTCATTTGTAAGGGTTGGAAGATTGAAGAAAATTGTTGCTTAAGTAATGCCAAAATTGCTCTTCTTATCATTGATGTGTTTTGCATGGTGATTGAGTTGGAACACTTGGTGTTATTGCATGGTTTCTACTTCCACAATTAAAATAGGATTTTATTTCAAAGTTGTTAAAGAGTAAAAGAAGATAGATTGTGTGGTGATATTGGTGGATGTTTGATTGGTTGACTCTATAAAACTAGGCCACTAGCTTCTTGTAGATGCAAGGGTGCCTTGTGTGGTAATCTAGTAGTTGTACTCAAGTTCAGTTAGCATTAGATCCTTAATTTGTACTCCGAGTTGGATTGAGGGAAAGGTGTTGATATGAAAACCATTTGAGATCCTTTGAAGCTTTGCACTAGGTGGAGTTGAAGTTGCGGGCAAACCTCCATTTGGTAGGAGTTCTAATCCATCCATTAGTCTTCCCATCCATAGTTAGAAGTCGAAGTAGTCTAGATAGTAATAGTAAAAGAGCAAAGTTGGAAGTGATATAAATCACAGTTATATTTTCATTGCACATTGTGAAGCCAAATCTTTAGATTGGCATCCTTGAATGAATTATGTAAGCCCACCTAAGTGACTAACCAACAAATCTCATCATCTCAACTGAGTTAGATATCCACAGGTGTAAGGAACCTTAGAGTCATTTCATGATCTTCATTGCAAAGCTTAGCATGGCAGATGACTTTATTCAAGAGAGGGTTTAATGCTTCATGTTTCTCGAAACATTGAGTGTTTAGTCCTGCATGTTGTGTAAGTGGAACAAAACTCGCATCAACAAGTCATCGCATCCATCCTCAAGAGGTTGATAGTTTTGGAAGAGTTAATCAAAGTTAGAAAGGTTGAGCATCAAGAGATGTTTTCTTCATCAAAGTTACTTTCTAACGATCAAGCAAGAAATATTTGCAGTTTTAAAAGATACATTTCACAAGCTAGGATTCAAAGCACGTGTTCTTAGATAAATCTACATGATAAGGCTGATGAGGTAGCACCGGGCTGTCCTCTCCAATCAGAAAATTCCAGATTCAAGCACATTCAATCACATAATGCCAAGTGTCCAACTTTCTCATTGGCTGGAAGAATCATTGTAATTTTATTATTGGCCCATGAATTGCTGACCTCATGTAATTGGTTGTAAATTTGGCAACCCTAATTAGGGTTTGTAGGGTTAAATCCTAGCCCTTGATCTTCAATTGATCTTGGCCCTTCATTGCATTTGAACATCTATAAAAGTCCAAGCCCTTCTCATTTTTAATTCATTAGTTTTTGTGAGATTAGAGAAGACTAGCTAAGGGAGAGACTTGATCAAATTGTTTCTATGATGCTATTGAAGTAATGGATAATTCATTGTTGGTTCTTCATGGTGAATTACTTAATATTACTTTGTAGTGTTGCATGGTTTCCTCAATCTTTCACTTGGATTAGATTTATTTTCATGTTGAAGTAGTTTAGTTGAATGGAAGTAATTGTGGATGTTTACTTGATTGACTCAACAAATCCAGGCCACTAGCCTCTTGCTGATGATAAGAATGCCTTGTGTGGTAAGTCGATGATTGAAAGCACTTAACTTCAATTGATATTCAATCTTTAGTTTGCATCCATTTGATGAGATTGGAAAGGGGATATTGATTTCAAAGCCATTCGAGCGTTCCTTAGAAGCTTGCACTAGATGGGTGGCAGTCGTTGGTGAGATTGCATCTAGTAGAGTCCAAGTCCATCCATGATTTCTTGCATTCCTAGTTAGAAATAGAAGTAGAAGTAAGAGTTTAAGTTAAAGTTGAAGTGGAGAGTTTGAAGACCCAAAAATATATTTTTATTGTGCATTGTGAAGCCAAATCTTTAGAGGTGCAAGCAATTGATATCCATTGAATGAACAACGTAAGTCCCTAAGTGATTACCAGCAAATCACATTATTTCACTGAACGAGTATCCATTGTTAATGTAACCTTGAAGTCATTTTGTGATCTTACTTTGCAAGCTTAGCATGAGAGATGACCTTATATCAAGAGAGGATTAAATATTTGGCGTTTCATTCTGAAACATTGAGTATTTGATTTTGCATGTCGTAGTGGAACAAAACTCACATCAACAGGTCCCACAAAATACTACGCCAACACTACAGAGATCCGCTCACAAACAAATATTAAATCTCTTTATAACCACAATACACTAAAGTATGCACGGCAAATATTATTCCAAGAACCTCAATCGCCCAGCAATCCAGACTTGTATTGCTCTAGACTGTGAAGTCGGAACCCTGTCACAAATTTCAAATTCTCCTACACCCTGCAACCAAACCCCTGGGTTTCGTTTCCCCAAACTTAATGAATCCAAAAATATCCATTAGAAACCCCAGCTCTAATACCATGTTGATTTTTAGGATCAGAAATGTAAGCAATCAGAAAAAGCAATACATAAGACAATGAACACAATGTTTACCCTGGGAAAACCCTCCTACAAGAGGGAGAAAAACCTAGCAAATAATCTCTTATATATCAGATAAAGAAGTGCAGAATTCTGCATACAACAATCAGGCCTTATACAGGGCAAGTCTTATCCAACAATAGATATGCCTCTTCTCTTGATGTGAATAAAAACAATAAAGAATTCTTCTGAATATTGATCTCCTTGAAGCAAAATAATGCTACGTTCATCATATATCAACCAAAGAATATCAAACTGTAATATACCGGATCAAATGCCTGCTCAGACTTATCAAATTCTATTCCTCATGAAGAGTCAAACTCTTCATTGTTGGACTCTTCATTGTCTAGTCAATGAAGAGTCAGCCATTACAAATACAATGACAATAAAGGAATACCTGACGGATGTCTGTGTTGATTCGACTTCACAGCACATGAAACAACAACACATTACTGTGACTGCTACATCAGTCCTTTATTTAATTTGAGTTTTTGCAGAGAAAGATAGCTCCCGACACTATATCTCCAACATGGGAGTCCTTGGAGATGACTATATTTTCCATCAATAGATAAAAATTCAATGCATGTAAACATCTTCAGCCTTATTATTGTTTCGCTTCATATTCTTACCTCTGTGGGATTTAATAAAGAAATTTTCTACCACAAAAAAAACTTGTAAACTTTTTATGAAACAGTAGAAATGACAAGTCTATTGTTGAGTCCTTTTACCTTTTGTCAACCACATATCAGAATTTCAAAGAAATTCCAATGTAAGTTATGCGATATATCTGAGAAACCTTTATTGGATATTTCCTCATTTTCGAGAAATTCTTAGAGGAGACATATAGGAGACACAAAGAAAATTCATCTGAACCCTCCTAATGTCTGGAGACATCTCCATACAGGTCTCCAAGATGGGGTCATGCTTCTGGTATGGGAGATGAATACCAACAGTCAGGATACAAGTCCCCTGTTAACTATGGTGATAACAATTTTCCCAGTTCCGTACATTCGAACACCCTCTTTTGCTGATCTTCAGTATTGAAAATGACTATTTAAAATTTTCTGTATATGTATTTTTTCCTCAATCTTCCACATCCAAAATATGGGTTTGAATTTCTCTTTTTCTTGTTGACAGTTAATTTCATTTTTTTAAATATGGTAGATATAACCATTTTTTAGGAATATGAAGTGGAACTAAAAGTAATCTCTCAAAGAGCAAGCCAAATATTTGGATTTCCAAGATACAACTTTCACAGACACATATTGTTCCTGTCAGGATTTTTCTTACAGTCAACTTCCAACAGTTCACAAAAAATTCTCCAAGAAACAATGTCCAAAAAAAAATAGGTTCAATTCACCATGAGCATTCATATTTCAAGTGCATTCATTTTAACTTAATAGTATTCAAATTCTTGAGACTTTCACAGGCAAAAATGTATGTTTTCTCATTCATTGCAATTATATAATTTAACTCAGATTTGTAAGTTATTATTCAATGCATTTCAATTACAATAGTTTGCTTTGTAATTTAAAACATCTACACTTGTTTGTGTGTTCATTTGATGTAACTGTGTTATGTACTAAAGGTGCGGGAATTTTTATTTACATTGAATCCTCCCAGATATTTGATTTATGATTCACATCCTTTCCATTTCTTAAAACACATTTTCTTTAATGTGTTACCTTCAAATTATAGAGCTTGTGTTTTCATTCAGAATGTTCAAACTTCACATAATGTACTTCTGGTAAAGAAATTTATATTTAGAGCATTTAATTCCAAAGGATTTTTTCTGTAATTTAAGATGCTTACAAGTATTCAAGTGCGTGGGGCTTCATAAATTTAAGTGTTTGTGTTTTCATTCAGTGTATTTAGATAGAGTACCTCAACTATTTGTATTCTTATCAAAAGCATTTACATATCAAGAATCTTCTTTCTGATTAACAGCATTTACACTTCTAGGATTTAAAATTCCATCAACAATATTTAAATTGCTATGACCTTGTCATGACCCTTGTCAGAGTCCCTCGCTGCAAAGGGAAAAACCCAGTCATCGATTCACATCTAAGATAATATTCTTAATCTAAGACTTCACGAATTTCTTTTATTTCTTTTGACCACAGTTAAACCATCAAGCCGCCAAATGCTATCATAGTCAATGAAAGAGATTATGGTGAAATGTCTTAACTTTTAAGTGAAGCAACTAAACCATAATAATCCTTGTTAAGAAGGCAATCAGAATTTCAACTAATGCAATTTAGTAAAAGCAATTAAGAATTGTCGATAAATATAAACTGACTGATACTGAAAGGATGTGATCTAATATGGGGCATATCCCTTGACATTCAAACATTGCAGCCCTTCAATCTTAGAAGATATTTAATAAGGACTGAATCCATCCTCTCAGCATCATCGAAAGGGAGAAGACAAAATAAGAAAGAAAAGATTGTAGACTCCTACCTGCGATCTGGATATTGATATAATATGGCACATACTGTATATTAGAAATCTACTTGTGATTATCTTTATTGAGTTATACATGCAGTTCTTAATCATATTTTTATGTAAATTGATCATTTATTGATATATTTGCAATTCTGATTTAATCTATATTGCATTGCAATCTGAGAATATTTTATCTTAAGTAATGTTGAGTGAATTACTGTGTGTACTGTCTGACTGCTGTAATTAGCCACAATAGGGAAACAAGGGTACACGGACCGGGAGTACCGGTGATGAGGTTACCTTCTAAGCACACCACCCCATGGTATGTGACAAAGGAGTCCCATGGGACCAAAGGGGGACAAAAGGACTGCCTTAAGGCTTAGAAAGGAGGGACTATCATGACGCCCCGTTGTGAATATTCCTCATAGCCTCTATCATGGTGAATAAATGCATGGAGATGCTCAATCATTGGAGGTAAGGTAGAAGTAACAAGATTGAGGGTAATGCTGACAGGGCACTACACTAGGTATGCCACCTCATATGGATGGCATGGACCACATGAGGCCAAAAGGGACGATATATCCGCTCTTGTGCCTAGGGTAGGGAGTCATTAGGGCACCTCATCAACTCAACCTACCTTATTACTCCTATGATTAAGACATCTTAAATCTGATTCAACCAATCCATTGATTTGATCTGCATTTTCAATATATGTTTATTTCTAACTCAAGAATGCCTAATTATGAATTATGTTTATAAATAGTTTCTAACTTGCTTGCAGGATCTCAATCAAAGCACAAAGGTGTCTTTAAACCCTACTTGCTTTAAATAAATAAAAAAATTGTAATCTAGGGCAACATTTGAGTACTCATAATTAGGGACATTACAGACCTTCAAATTTTGAAGTGCTTTCATTCAGCATATTAAGATAATAGACTTGACGTCTTTGGATTTTTATTTTTGAGTCTAAATCCCAGGAATTTTCTTTCTTAATTACATTGTTTACACTTCTAGAATCTGCCTTTTTAGTCCAGGTATTCAAATTTGTGGGACTATTAAGTTATAAAGATTTTGTATTTTCATTCAATATGTATAGCCAGTAGACTTCAGGTGTGCAAATTTTTGCCATAGCCATTTTTTACTTTCTCATTTACAACGTTCACACTTCTGGGAATTGCATTTTCATAAGCATTCAAATTTCTGGGACCTTCAAATTGTGAAGACTGTGTTTCATTTAAGAATAATTGGAAAGTGTATTTCAGTTGCTTCAATTCTAAATCAAGCATTTAAATTTTAAATCCAAATCATTCACATCCTTGTTATTCCTTGTTTACACTCTTCATGCTTCTAGTATCTCCATTCTAAATTACAGCTTCATTGATTCTAAAGTATCTTTTCTACTTTACAGTATTTGTGTTTCTAGTATTTGATATTTCTTTTCTAGTTTAAAGTGTCTATGCTTCTAGGGTCTCCTTTCTAATTCACAGTGTATACTCTTCTAGATTCTCCTTTTTAATTTACAGTATTTATGCTAAGAACGAGGAGATTTCCACAATCCATGAGATAACTATATGCTGGTTTTTAGATGCAAAAACCAATAACACAATCAAATCCAGAAACAGCATACAGTATTTATGCTTTTAAGTTTTCCTTTCTGACTTAAGAAAATTACATTTGTAGGGTCTCCTTTATAATTTACAGCATTTACACTTCGGGGCTCTACTCTCTAGATTACAGCATTTATACCTGTAGGATCTCTTTTGTAATTTATTACAGTGTTTATGATTCTAGGGCCTCTGGTGTAATTTACAGTGTCGTTGCTAATTTACAGTGCTTACACCTCTAATGTCTCCTTTCTAATTTATGCATTTGCAGTTCCAAGATTTCCTTTCTAATTTACAATGTTTTAACTTCTAAGGTCTTCTTTCTAATTCACAACATTAACGTCTCTGGAAACTCCATTCCAATTTACAGTGCTTATGCTTCTGAGGCCTCCATTTGATTTGCAGTGCTTGCACTTCTATGATCTCCATTCCAATTCACGCATTTGAAATTCTACAGTTTGCAGTTCAATGAATGCATTCCAATTATAGATGCCTACAAATTGTAAAGCATGTATTTTTCAATAATAAATCTCGTGCAATTACAATTAACGGGGCCAAATTTCAGGGGTTTTCTCTGTAATTCAAGAGCTTGCAATTGCAAAGCTCGTGCTTCCCGTCAAAGTATTTGTTTCCAAGGGTTTCAGTATTTGTTTAAAGTAATAAAACCTAGAAACTTTGAATTTCAATCCCTGGAAACAAGAATTCCTCAATTTACCTCCCCAAAAAATACTTAAATACAATAAACCAAATATTAGAAACCTTACGGGCATAATATAGAATAAGCTACGAATTAAAAACATCAAAACAAATTACAGAAAAGAAAATAGCTAGCTTTGACAAATACATTTTTAAAAAGAGAAGCCAAAATAATAGGTACCTGGCGAAGAAGAAGTAGCTTCACACTGAATGGTAGCAGGAGGCTCTTCGCTGGGTGCCGTCTGCGTTTCCTGAGCCATTTGCATAATTTCAAGGCATTCCCAGCTTCAAACCCTAACTCGTTCAAAATTTGTTTTGCTTTTTATTTTAAATTGAACAGCAGAGATCAAAAGATCGAATCCTGGACCGTACCCAATAACAGAAATTCCGTGGCACGAATATTACACAAACGAAACCAGAATTTTCTGACATAAAATATTTAGCCCCCGATAAATGGATTTAGCATGATCGCCCGCGTGGGACAGGCAAACAGCCAGGTTCAAATTTTATTTTATTTTTTCGAATTTTCCTATTCTACCTTTATTGCGTCATAAATTCTGATATAAGATTAAATACAGTTTGCTTTTATTTATTGTTTTCATGCACAGCTTGAAAGAGGTTTTGCTTGTATAGGATTAATTTTTATTATTCTTGCGTGTTTTTAACTTCTTTGGACTTTTGTTTTTTGTTGTCTAATTTTCGATTAAGCCCACCAAATTACTAGGATTACGTGATAAAATAGAGACTCAATATAACGTGACTAATTTTTTTAAGGATAAATATCTAATTTAGAAATGTATCGATTTGGCAATTTGAATAGTAGGCTTTTAAATATTTGCCTTCTTTTGATTTACTAAATAAAATTTAGTAAGTTTTATTAAAAGTAACCTTCGTATATGACTTTTTCTTTTACATTTTTCAAATCATTTTAAACATGCAGAGCATAAAGGTCAACAAGACTTTTATTTCAAATTTTCCCCTCATAATTTTAAACTTCGAGATAGCATTTAGACCCGAGGATATAAGCAAGTTTGGTTGTTTAAATGTGATTAAAAGAATATTAAAAAATTTATTTTGTTTTTTAAAATTAATAAAATAGTAACAGTAGATATTTAAAATTGTTCTCATGTTAATTAAATAAATATTTTTATTTAATTTAATTATAATTTTTATAATTGCATAAATGTTTTTATTTAATTTAATTATATTTTTTATAATTGAATTAATCTTAATTAGGTATTTAATTATTATTTTTTTAATATATAAAAAATTATTAAATAATAATAGTAAATAATTATAATTGTCTTCACTCAATTAAATAAATAATTTATGTTTTTTATAAATTTAATAAGTATTAATTATTTATTTAATTAATTTTTTTATTATTTAAATAAGTATTTTTATTTAATTAATTTATTAGTATTTTTTTCCTATAATTAAATAAATTATATTTGTTTAATTATCTAATTTTCATTTTCTTTTATATTATTAATTATTTAAGTATTTTTATTAATTTAATTAATTTATTATTTTTCCATTCTAGTTCTAGCCATTTAATTCATTCATATGAATCATAATTTAAATTTGTAACCATGTGACAAATGTCACTTGTCTTTTAATTTACCTTTTCCACTCCTATCTCTCAACATGTCTAAGTTCATTGAATTCAAATATGTGTTACCAAAAGTCAACAATCCTTACATACCACTCAATCTCATCTCTCCATTCAAATTAATCTCTTAATCTTATTAATTCTCCCCTACCATTTTATCTTGGTCATTCATCTTTTTAGCCGCTTAATCTCAACCCTTGATTTTGTCGAGGACTTCTATAAAAGAATATCTTGCTTATTTGCTAGCATATCATTGTTATTTGGCTTGTATTTAATGTCATCTTGTGTGTGTGCTAAATAACTAAGAGCAAACATCATATTTTCAATATCTTGAAGAATATGAGAACAGTGGAGTCAATATTTCATGAATGTAATGGTATAGCCTTGTTTATTGTGTGTTTTTCATTTCATGAAGAAGAGCTCTATTGGTTGTTTATTGAGTTAATTTGTAGATATGGACTTGTGGTTGGGTTATCAGGTTTATAGCTAAGTTTTCAAATTTAACATGCATCAATAACAATTAATATACAATGTTAATATTATTTTATTGATGGTTAGGAGATAAAGATTAAAAATAAGATTATTAGCTTAAAAAATTTATTCATCTAAATAACAAAAAAAGAAGATATTTTCCACAACAAGTCAAATTGTGATATTGTTATCTTGATAGCAATATCACAACAACAACAAAAAAGATAAAAAATAATTAAGTATAAGAAAGGAAATGGAGTTTTTCTTTCATGACAAGTTTTAGGTTAAGTTTATATTAGATGAACCTTTTAGAAGGAATCTAAGTTATATAAGTGGTGCTTGTCTAATTAAATGTTATCTGAGGGCTTTGGTATTAGAATTTGGTGTTGTTCAACTTCAATTGTCCAATGTTTAATTTTATTGTAATTGCTCAATGTTTAATGTTTTTGTAAATTGTATTTGTTTTGTGTCTACTTGGAATGATCACCCCCCTTTAAAATTTGTGCTTCATAAGTTGTAAGTAGCAAATAATGTCATGGAAATCATAAATGTGACTAACATTAGTTATGTGTGAGAATATGTTAAATAAAGAATATGAAAAAAGGGAGTTTGGTGCGGACTAAAAACCCAAGAAAGTTATTTGACCAACAAATGAGGTCATCTCAATGAAAAGGTGGAAACATCCAAATTTTTGTGCTTAATTTGGAGGTAAATTTGTCCATATTTTTAGCACTGGATATCTATCCTCAATTTTAGCTTGCCTATAAAGTAGATGCATGTGTTGGTGGTAAAAAAGTATGGTCAAAAGCTACTATCATTTTTTTACCAAAGAAAGAGAGACAAGTTCAAAAGGTTAAGTGACAAAATTTATATTATGTATGTTGATGCAGGAGCATCTCAGGTTCTTGGCAATCTTGCATCAACCAAAACATTTAAAATTATTTTGTTCATGTTTTCCACTTTGAGGAAGTGATGCAGTGGTCATTCATCTTTGAGATATTTTAGTTGCGGTCTTGGAATCTTGTTAACGACTCTCAGTAGTGTTTATCTTTCAGATCGCACCTCATTTGGTTCAGTTCTATTATTCTTGTGTCTCTTGCTTTGTTCCTTTGGTTTCATATTTGTGGTGATCATGTTCGCGGTCACATGTTCATATGTTTCTTCGGCTACAGTTATGAATTCTTAGTGTGGACCTAGCTAGGAACCTCTCCCTTTGATCATGTTGTGTTTGGATCGAAGACCTTCATGTTTGGATTCTTTTGGTTGCTTCAAGTAGCGTGTTCCTTTCTACCTGGACTAACTTTATAGATTGTGCATACGATCATTGCTCATTGATTGTCAATGTGTGCGATCATGGTGCGTGATTGTTGGATCATTTATGGACCTAAATCTTGGTTTGTATCTTCTTTTTTTCTTCTTGGTGATTGTTTGATCTATTTTGGGGCCGACTCTTATTTGTTTGTAGATATGAAATTCTTGGCCAACCCTAGTTGTGCGATTGGGTATATGTACTCATGTTGATATAATTTTGTGGGCAGAACTCTGAGAGTGGTAGTTTGGGTTGATCATGAAGCACTGAGCTTTCAGATTAAATTCATATTGTATATGGCCTAAACCGAGAAGGCCTTACAGCCAGGCATGTATGATGTATCTATTTCAATAAATGAATGATCTTGCATTCTCTCTCTTTTTTTGTGGTATTGCTTTTGTGTGTGTTTAGCTACAAGGTTGGACATCCCATCTTGAGGTACTCCACCTTGGTACTACATCAGGTGATATCAAAGCTAACTTATTTTGCAAACTCTAGTTGATTTGGTTTTGGGGTGGCAGGTTGCAATTTGACCTACAATTGTAGAGGGTTGAAAAGATGGTTCATGGAAGGAGAGATGAAGATGATGTTGTAATGGATATGTTGAGGAAAATTTTTGCAAGACTTGAAGCTTTTGAGATAGCCCAAAGAAGAGTAAGGCCTATTGAGGATGATAGTGAAGATGAGATGAAAAAATTATAAGGAGAAGGAGCAGGAAAAGCACCTGTTCTAGAACAAGGTGAAGAAATATTCTTGAGAGTGTTGACAAGCATTAACTTCAAACCTCCTGAGTATAGTGGAAGATTGGATTCTGATGAATTGGTGGACTGGATCTCTGAGATGGAGAATTATTTTGATTATGAAAACATTCCAACAGATAAGAAGTTAAAAATTGCAAGCACCTAGTCGAAAGGACATGCATCCTTGTGGTGGGAGCATTTGCGGACTAGTCAACAAAGAAGGGGTAAAGACAAGATCAAGGTATGGGAAAAGATGATTAACAAATTGAAAGGTAGGTTTATGCATGATGATTATCAAGTTAATTTATTGAGAAGAATACAAATTTTGAAATAGAAGGATATTTTTGTGAAGGAATACAATGAGGAATTATATAAGTTAGATATCAGATCTAGATGTGTAGATGATGAAATTTAAATGATTGCTAGATACCTAAATGGTTTGAGGACTTCCATTAAAGATTAAATCAATTTGGACAAGTTGAGCACTATTGAAGAAGCTTATTAATTTGCATTGAAAGAAAAAGAGAAATTGAACAAAAGATATAAACAAAGGTAAAGGGACAGAGGTGGAAGATTCTCTAGAGGAAGAGGCAGATCCTTTGGAGAAAATAGAATATTAGATCAAGATAATACAAATTAGGATAAAGGAAAATTAGAATGGAAAGGAGAAAGTACCTTTAGAGGCAGAGGAAGTTATTCAAGACGTAGTTACCCTAGAGATGATTATCAAAGGAGAGAAGATAAGAATTGTTTCAAAGGTACTTGTTTCAAGTGTGGTGAAAAAGGACATAAAGCATTTGAGTGTACTAATTCAAATAAGAAGATCAATAGCAATAGAAAAAATGCACTTGTGAAGGAAGATTCACCTACTTCAATAAAAAAACCTGGGGATGGAGAAAATCTTATGATTAAAAGAGCATTATGGAATGAAGGCATTGATGAAGGCCCTTTGGGAAAAGGCTTATTCAAAACCAGATGTAAGGTAGCAGGAAAATGTTGCAAAGTGATAATTGATAGTGGAAGTTCAAAGAATTTAGTGTCGGAAGAGTTGGTTACCAAGTTTCAGTTGCAAAGGATGAAGCACCCTAAACCCTATTAGATCTCATGGATCAAGGATGAGCACAAACTTTTAGTAAGTGAGCAATGTCTTGTGAAAATTAAAATTGGGAATTACCATGATTAAGTTCTTTGTGATATTATGCCTATGTATTATTGTCGCATCTTATTGAGTAGACCTTGGCAATATGATAGACAAGTTTTACATGATGGAAAATTGAATAGATATACTATCATAGAAAATGGGGTGAAGCAAGTTTTTTTACCATTGATTGAAGCATCTAAGGGTGAAGATTGTACTTTTGTTAGAGTTTGTTTGGTTGAAGGAAGGCAGTTCATAAGAGATTTGAAAATGAATGATGTTTTCTATGCTTTAGTTCCTAATAATCTTGTTCAGAAGTCAAAGAATGAAAATCCTATTGAAATCAAGAAGTTGTTGACATAGTATTAAGGGATTATTTCTGATAATGCACCAAATGTTTTATCACCAGTTAGAAGTATTAGTCATTGTATGGATCTAATTCCAAGAGCTAGTTTGCCTAACAAATCACCTCACCAGTTAACACCTATAGAGAGTGAGGAATTTAATAGACAAGTTCAAGAGTTTTTGCAGAAGGGTTTGATTAGAGAAAGATTCAGTCCATGTGTAGTTCTAGTTGTGTTAGAACCTAAGAAAAGTGGTGAATGGAGAATGTGTACTAATTCCAAATCTATAAACAAGATCACAGTGAAATGTCAATTCCCATTACCTAGGATGGATGATATCGTGGATTATTTGAGTGGAGAAAAATACTTTACCAAGATTGATTTGAAGAGTGTTTATCACCAAATCAGAATCAAAGAAGGAGATTAATGGAAGACTATTTTTAAGACAAAAGAAGGTTTGTATGAGTGGTTGGTTATGAGTTTTTCATTTAACTAATCTACCTAGTACTTTTATGAGGTTGATGAATGAAATTTTGAATAAATACTCTAGTAAATTTATGATTGTATACTTGGATGACATTTTGATATTCAGTAAGAATAGGGAAGATAATTTGTCACATCTAAGACACGTACTACAGAGATTGAAAGAGGAAAAGTTACTGATTAACTTGAAGAAATGTTCTTTTATGAAAGGAGATAGTATATTTGGGATTTTTTATTTCAGCTAATGGTTTGAAGATGGATCCATATAAGGTTGAAGCAATATTAGAATGGCCTAAACCTGAAAGTGTTGGAGAGGTAAGATCTTTTCATAATTTGGCTAGTTTCTATTGAAAGTTCATTAGAAATTTCACTCTATTTGTAATGTAATGACTAAGACAATGAGAGGAGACAAAAGGGATTTCAAGTGGACACATGGAGCTAATAAAAGTTTCAAGACATTGAAGCAAAAAGTAGCAGAGTTGTTCTAGCATTGCCTAATTTCTCTAAGGTATTCCAAGTTGATTGTGATGCAAGTGGTAGTGCAATAGGAGTTGTGTTGAGTTGAGAAGGTAGACCAGTTGCTTTCTTTAGTTAAATTTTGAATGATGGTAAGAGGAAATATTTTGTTTATGATCAAGAATTCTATGCTATTGTTCAAGCTTTGAACAAATGGAGACACTATTTGATGCCTAAGGAACTTGTGTTGTACATCGATCATCAAGCTTTACAGTAATTGGGAAGTCAAAGTAAATTGAATTGGAGACATATGAAGTGGGTTGAGTACATGCAAAAGTTTATATTTGTGTTGAAACATAGAACTAGATTGTATAACCGAGTTGCATATGCATTTAGCAGAAGCAGATCTTTATTGACTGAGATGAGAATTGAGGTTCTTGGTTTTGATGATTTAAAGAATTTGTATGAAGTTGACCCTAATTTTGCAAAGGCTTGGGAAACATGTGGAACACCTATCAGTGATCAACAAAGCAAGTGGGATGACTATTTCATTCAGGAAGGTATGTTGTTCAAAGGAATTTAGTTGTGTATACCTAGAGGTTCAATTAGGGACAATTTGATAAAAGAGAAATGTAGTAGTGGATTAGCAGGACACTTTGGTATTGATAAGACTTTGAGTTTTCTTAAGGAGAAATACTTTTGGCCTCATTTGCATAAGGATTTTTAGAAATTTGTAAGGAGTTAGAGAATTTGTCAACTTGCAAAAGGACTAAGTTAGAATATTGGATTGTATACACCATTACCTACTCCTAATAGACCTTGGGAAGACATCAACATGGATTTTGTTCTTGGCTTACCTAAGACACAAAGATGTAATGATTCTATATTTGTTGTGGTGGATATATTTTCAAACACGTCACATTTTATTTCTTGTAAGAAGACATCGGATGTGGTTCATGTAGCAGACCTTTTCTTTAAGGAAATTGTGATATTGCTTGGGTTACCTAATAGTATTATCTATGAGTGGGATAGCAAGTTTGTTGGTTACTTTTGGAGAGAACTTTGGAAGAAGTTGGGTACCAATTTTAAATTCAATTCTACCTTTCATAACATCTTTCTTATACTTGTTGTGAATGGATATGGATCTCTTACCACATATAGGTGCAACTTCTTCACTAACATACTTAACTGATCCACCATCAAACTTTTCAAAATCAACAAATTTTCTTCTATCACCTATTATATGATTTGATCAACTAGAATCAATCATTCAAGATATAGGTTCTTCTTTTTCATGTAGGGAAGTCCTCACATTCATAGATCTTTAACTATATTATATAGCATGTTGACTTTCAGAACTTTTATTACCATTTTCCTTGATATAAAGAATAATATCCCATCATTTGTATCTTCATCTTTAGATGAGTGTGTTCTTATTGATAGAAAAAATTTCTCACCCTTATCTTTGTCATCTATTCTTTTATTTCTATTATCTCTTCTATAAGTATCATTTATTTTATTATCATCGTCAGGATTCTTATAATTATCTTTATTGTATGAAAATCTACTAGCATAGTGACCAATTCTTCCACAATTAAAACAATTGAAGAGAAACTTACCTTTATACTTTATGAATCCTTTCTTCAGCCTTCTCACAAAGTTTTCTTCCTCTTCATCTGGACCATTGCTTGTCTCAACAACATCTTCAATCATCTTTGTATCTTTGAATATATCATCCTTCTTGACATTTTAACAATCTTAAAATTTTGATATCTCAAAAGAAGAGATTGAACCATAGAGCTTGTTGATAATGTTTTTGATGCATTGTAATAGTAAGGATATGAAAATTAGATCCTCTCTTGAAAGAGTCAATTTAATTGCTCCCAAAGTTTCATATGGTTGGGTTGCAACCATGTTGGATGGATCACTGAAAAATAATGTATAATTCCACAAGGTAGGCATTTGTTGGTTCATTAAGCTAATGGTTGGGAAAACTATACTTCAATTTTTTAATAATATTGAAACTAAATAACTTGCATGGAAATAAATATGCTATACTAAAGCTAACATTGATAATTAATTCTCATGCCAGAATTTAACAAAAACTACAAAAGGTAAAGGGTAATGAGAGATCATAAAGAAATGGCATGAAATTAAATCCTAAGTACATCAACCATGAGAAAATGCAAACCTATATAAGGAAGTTTAGATCTAATTATTAAAATTGTGATAAAATAAATCAAAGATCCACAATATATAATATCTAAGTTCAATCATCAAAGGAAATAGTAATGCAATATTTCTCAAAATTCAACAAATTACAAATCCATACCCATCATGCACACATGTAAGATATATTCATCCTTAATAACATTAATAATTTGATCAAATCCACTTATCTATCACCATAATAAAACATCTCATAGTGAACACCAGTTAATTAAACGATAAAGTAAATTCTTAATGAACACACAATGACTCTTGAATCTAAATTTTGCATTTGAAATCACAAAATCAATAGTTAAACACACTTATATTGCAACACTAGTTGTATATATAGTTATATTGAAAATAACTTAACCCTTGTTACAAATCAAAACTAGGTTTAAATAGTTTTTACAACTTCAAAAATGCCAAACCCGTAACTAAAGTTTCAGGGCATTATTTCTTAGCATAACAAAAATTAAAATAAAGATTAACACACTGAAACTACTCCTAAACTCCTGCATTATGGCTTGAATTTGAGTTGCATACAATTAAAGCTAAAAAATAACTTATTTTGAGCCCATATGTGCCTTAGAATTTAGGTTGAAGTCCAATTCAAACAACAACAAAAGATGGACATCCATATCTATTTTTTTTAGCAAACTACTTGAGTTTACTTGTTTAAAATTTCCCCATATTGATTAGCTCGACCCCACAAAAGAATGAAGACAAAATATGAATCTTAAATAATATTCCATGTCCCAAAATTGCCAATTTCCATAAAAACATGACCTACTACATTTTTGCATTTTCCTTCCTCAACTGACTTAATCTTATATGTTTGTTTACAAATGTGCTACCAACTTGGGAAATGTCTTCTTAAAGGAATGAATTATCATATTAATATTATTGATAGCAAGAACCTTCATATACTCTAATTGAGCTTATTGCTTCTTATAGAAAGCTTTGATCTTATTTCTTTCCTATTGAAACTGATGCACTTCACTCTTCATATCCAACACCTTCTTTTTGCTATACATCCAATCAACATCTTCCTTGGTACTTGCATTTTGTAGTTTCCTTCTAAGTTCTTGAATAATGTCATTATTGTGATGCATCATTTCCTTGTTTTCATATTAAAATAATGTACATGAAAGAGCACTAGTGAATTCCTTATCCCACTATATTAATGGAAACATATAATCTCCTTTCTTTATTATGAGATTATTCTTCTTCCTATAATCCTTTACAACTACCTTAATAGTCCTTGACCATACAACTAGTTTATTTCTTTCTTTCATCTTAAAATGGAAGCTTCTAACAAATTATTTACATTATTCAGTTTCATAAGATCCCAAATTGGGACAAAGTCTTCCCACATCAAAGCATTTTCTTCAATACTAGTACCTTCGTCATTTGAAATCATAGTATTGAGGATGAAAATATCTCTTAATATTTTTTGGAACTAATTTAGCACCCTATTATCACCTCCTCCCCTAAATGTTCAATTTGCTTCCTCCGCTCCTCACAAGATTTGAAGAAAGGAGTTACCTATGAAGGCTCTGTTCGACCCTCCAAAGCTATTTGTAAAGCAACATCTAGATTAGCAGGATTAATGGGTCCTTCTAGATGTGATATATATTCTTTTAAATATACGACTCGGGCCTCCAAGTTTATTTTCTTAGCCCCATCATTGTGCATCCTCTTAAATAAAGAAGTAACCCCCAAAATAACTTATACCTTTTCTCCTTCTCGAGTGGGCACACCTAAGTCCATTTCTTCACCATGAAATATTTAGGAGTAACTTCTTCTATATTGATTTTGTTGGCAAGTAATGTTTTTAGAGTGAGATGGAGCACTTGAGGGTTGTCATTTATGGAAACTATTATAATATGGTGATCTCTTGGAGTTAAGTATAGTTTTGGAGATGCAATCTTGAAAATGACTAAGTATAGAAATAGAAGTACAGAGTACAACAATATTGTTTTGGACATTGAAGATAGTATATGATAGATGATGAATTGCGAGCTTAGAGGAAGACATTTTGGGATATTTATGACCTTCAGGTAAGGTCTCTTGTGTTTTGGTATTGTTATCAGTGAGTTACAATGATTTGAAGACATGCAAAGATAGAGGAATAGTTAAACAGAGCATATGAACAGTCATGATGATTAAGGGAGTATAACATGGAATCAAAATGTGCTAAGATAGATTAAGATTGTGGATTACCTACACTTTGGTAATACAAGATCTTTGACTTAGTATTTACTCTTCACATTATTAATTAATCTATTTTGTATTGTATTTGAGAGCCGACTGAATGATAGAATACATACATACATACACAAACACACACACAGATATATATATATATATATATATATCTCTTTTTGTAAAGCGAAGAAGTGATAGTGAGACAGAGATGTTAGAGATGATTGATGGCAGATGTGAGATCAGAGGTTGATAGATATTATTGAGAACTATTGTTGGGCTCCTATAATGGTTTTAATAACTAGGCTTTGCAACCATAACTTAGGGATTGGACATCCATGCTAAATAGTTATCTCATCATTATGAAGGAACATTTAAATTATCAACTCGAGGATGTATACTTGAAACAGGTCTGCAAAGTATATGCACTATGAAATTATCTAAGTTATTATATCATTGCAAAAACTAAGAGTATAACAATGCTGGAAATAAATCTAACTACACAGTAATGGTTGCAGGAACTGCACAGTAATGGCTGCAGGAAACTATGTAATACATAAAAGCTAATGAACAAATACTACTTGATCCTTTTGCTTGATTACAATTTTGAATATATAATCTTATTGACTCCCTAACAACCATCTAACATGTCTCATCATTCCTTTAAACAAGGAAGAGACTTATTCTAAAACTATGACTAAGAAGAAGAGTCCTATTACAACTTGTCTTCTTAATTGATTGGGAAAAGAGTTTGTTTGGACTCTTTTATGAAAAATCTAATTTTTTGGATTTTTTTAATTTTCATAAATTCAATGCAAATCATATCCAACCTCCTTTGAAGTCATAACTGAAATTACAATAAATAGAAGAAGTTTGACTAAGTCTGTTGATTTGTTGTTCCACTTTTCCTGCAGCCTGATTCAAACAAATGGTGCTCCTTTATTATTTTGAGTTATCCAAAATGCTTTTACAAAATTATTCTCCTGCTTCTTATCTTTCCAAATCATTTTGAAAATCTGGATTTCATTAAGAAAAGTGAAAGTTATGACCATTTTATCAAGACTGGGTTTGTGCTGCCTTCAAACTTGGCTATTTTTACTCAGTCAACTTCAGATAAGTGCAGTTCATTAACTATTGCGAATTGGATCAAACCCCTTTAAAAAAAAATTATCCTCTATTTCAGCTTTCCAAATCATTAATAAAATCTGAATTTAATTAATAATTGAATGAGATATGTCTATTTTATTGAAACTACTTTTTGACTTTTTCTGCATTTCCTGCAACTGCTGAATATTGACAAGTGTCAACTTGCTTCTCCTTCTTTCCAGCTGCATGAACAACTCAAGTATCTCACAACCAACATGTTAATCATCTCAAAATATTTATTATTTAATAATAACCATTTATCATAATAAATCATCATAATTTAGCATTAACTAGCTAGACATACAAACATTAATCAATAAATCATTAATCATAGTTAATGCTTCATAAATCAAGGTAATGTATGGAAATGACTTGGAAAGGTATTATAAACATGATGTAAAGTGTTATAACAAATGACATAAATATGACAAATTATAGGCTCATCAAATACAACTGGAACTATCAAAGCATAGTAGATGATTGTTTATGTTCATCATTGAGAACACTTTGTAACAAAAGTATTGGTTGTAAGAGTTGTAAGCTCAATACACCCCTAATAGGGTTTTTTATACCTTTAACAGGGTTGATATTCCTTTGATAAGGAAATTTAATATGTAATACTCAACTCCTAATAGGGATAGGTCTTCTAATAGGGACATTATACTTTAGTGCATGCTTGTATGTATCATCCCCATCGGGGTTTTCCCTTGGCTAGGGTTTCCTCGACAACAAATAATGGTGTTATGAGTTATGTGTTATTTTCTTATGTACTTTTCATTTCTGCAATCTTATGGTTTATTTGGACTTGGTTTAAGTTCAATTTCAAGTGTTGAAATACTTATTTACACACACACCCCCCCCCCGCAGTATTACTCAATCCTAACAATTAGTATTAGAGATATTGGCCCTTAGAGAAAAAGTCTAATAGCTTAAGGGAGATTAGAATTGATTTTGAAAGTTTGCAAGAAAACTTTGAAGCAGCACATGATGACTTAGACAAAGAAAAGTATGAGAATGGTGAATTGAAATTCAAATTAAGAAGAGCATAAGGTTTTATCAAGAAACTAAAGGAGTAGCTTGAAATTTCAAGAAATCAGAGACAAGACCTTATGGAAAAGATTGAGGAGGATTCAGACAATGACACATCAAACCAATTAAAGAACCTTGAGCAAGAAAAAGAAGAAATTAATCTTTTGATGACTAAATAGATCTAACATGAAAAGAATACAAGATACAAAAGTGAAGAGACCTTAAAAGGAGCGAACATGGAGATAGGAAAAATGAAGACTAAAATTGTTCACTACAAGGAAAAATATATGGAATTAGAGAAATACAATCAAATCATTAAAGGAGAACTCGTTGAAGATGAGTTACACATTGAGAAATTACATATGAGCAATGATAAGATTGATGAACAAAGAGAGAGAGAGAATCCTAAAGGAGATATGACAAGAGTTAGATACAATGAAGGAGAATGTTCTAAGACTCATGAAGAATCGCATGAAGCGAAGATTGAAGAAAGACCTACTTTTGAAGGACCTAGAGATCAAATCAGACCTTTCATATGTAGATGCTATGGATGCAACAGACCCAAACACAAGAAGAGATATTGTAGAGGTAAAGGCCCTTTCAGACCCTTTACTGGTTATTGTTATAATTGTTATGCATATGGACACGAAAGCAAAATGCAGAAACCTGATCAGTCTAGAAGTAGGCAAGATTAAATCAAAGAAGAATCAACAACTTAGATCACATGCTACAAATGTAAAAACCTTGGTCACATTGCAAGGTTTTGTAAACTACAAGTTAATTAGAATAGAGACAACCTACACATTACAAATGCAACAACCTAGGACATATAGCAAAGTTTTACAGGTATAATGGAATGGATAACAGAAGCGGACCACCTCCTATGGTTATGAAGAAGAATATTGGTGACAATGGTAAAAGTCTTGGTGAGTACATGGATGAATTCAAGAATCATTTCAGGAAATCAACAGATGAGAACAGTGGTAAGATATGGAAATTCAAATAATTTAATGAGGTATTGGTTTAGGGAGAGACAATAGATGCTATTGTGCATTTTCTTGATGATAACATTTCTACATCGACCTAAAAGGCAGAGCATGGCCTTAGGGGGAGTATTGGATGAAGACAGTAGATTATATCCAACCCCTAATTCTGAGGAGTGAGCTCATGCGAGCTTAGTTATAGTGTATACAGACACTATGGAACCTATATTTGTGATTGCAAAATTTGAAGATTCATATCCTATGAGCGCAAGATTTGTGATTGATTGGACAATATGCGAAGTTGAGTTAATTAAGTAAAGTGCATTTTCTCACTTAATGATGAATAAAAGACCTCAAAGCTACTTATTTCTTCACCATTTGATGAGAAACAACCAAGGAGAGTAGAGTTTAGAGTGTATCAAACTACCAAGCAGCTACATTGCGTGATTGATCAAAGTGGAAGTTTTGAATTCAACGTGTTTAAGGTATTTAGATCATTTACTCAAGCAGAAGCTATGGATACACCAATAATTTATGATGTTGTGGATAGACCTATATATAAATTTAAGAAATGTCCATTTAAATCTTGTGAGGACAACCCTGAATGAGCCTTTTCCCAAACACCATATGACGTCCTTCACATAGAAGATATTAGGGAATACATACATTGCAAATATGAGACATTAGGTGACATAGAGATATTCAGAGAAATGAAGGACATGATTGGAAAAGATGGAAAAATGAAGGATGAGTTCAAAAACCTAGATGACCTAAGCATTATGAAAATGGCCGACATGTATGAATTTAGTGAAGAAGAATGATTCAAAATTATGCTTAACAGAGTTCATGACCAATTCATCTAGATAGGAGAGCAACCTGTAAAGATTTTTAGTCAATTAATTCATGACATAACTGGGTTGGACAACATTGGAGTTATTCCTGTAGCAAAAAAGAACATCAAGAAACAAGTTGAAACCCTAACACACTCTAAATGGGATAAGCGAGCTATGACAGTAAATGATATTTTCCAACAAGATGTAAGACTAGTTGTAATGATGCTTGGATATAAACTTTATTAAAATAGTAGACCTAATTTAGTCTCAGCAGGAGTTATTATGATGGCCTATAGGATGGTAAAAGAAAACACAAAATTCAACCTATGTGAGGTGTTGGAGCTCTAAATTTTGGGCAAAATTTGGAGTCATAAATAGTGATAAAACCCTAAAAAATGTCCTCTTAAACTCCATTCCCAATAATTAATGATGGAGTACATGAAATGGGATTAAAAAAAAATCTTAATTTTCAATTAAAAGTTGGGAGATTAAGAAAGGAAACTCTGTGACAGGAACAATCAAAATTCTATGTTCAAAGCCTTCAGAAAATGCTGGAATTTCGACCTATTGCAAAGACGATGCCGATAGAGCCTGAAGATGCTTGTATTTTAAAAATCTAAAAATGACCCAGTTCGGGAAATCAAATTTCCTATCTCCATTAAAAAATCTTAGCTTTCCACAAGGTGTTTTGATTTTTCAACCAAACCCAAATCTGAAAGTTAGGTAGTTATTTTTAGTTAGTTTATTATTTTTCAAAATAATTTGTAATAAGGATTGTGTCTTTTCATCCTAGAGAGGTTTGAAAGCCACTCAACAACACACACACACACACACACACACACACATGTATATATATAATGTAAAATGTAACAAGACAATACAATTCAGATTTTCATAGGATATAATTTGATCGCAACTGCAATATGAACTCTAATGTGCTATTTTTTCAACATTAATAAAGATAAGTGCTCTTCTTTTTATTTGTGGTTATAAGTTGTATGTTTTCAATTAGTCTTTCAGGTATTTTATTTAATATAGTGTTTCATTGTGTTAAATTTCCTAAGTGTTAAATCCAATAGAACTAGTTGTATAATCTAATTTGAATTATACTTTAAGTGGAAGCCTCTGAAATGATGGTCTTGTCTTATTAAAGCAAGTTTCTTTTAAAACCATCTCTGATCGTACATAGGATTGAAACTTTTATGACTCTATAGCCCAATTATTTAGAAGGAACTGATCTAACTATTATTTGGAAATTGTCATTTGGTTCATACTTTGTGGTTTGTAGATTATATAATCATTGTTTCAAAAACATTACTTTTGAGTCCTTAGTTTAATCCACTTTAGTCAAGATTTATAGAGTAGAGATTATCAGAGGATTTGTTGCTTTCCTCTAAGGATCATTCACCATCTTGGGAGGACTTTGTTTGTTTATGTAGGCAGTTATGGGACATAGAGAATTTGATAGTTCAAAGTGAAATTAGGCCTACCAGCCTTGGCTTGATTAAGCTAGAATTGCAGAGGTATCAATTTGTACCTGTTAGTTGGCCAAATCCAATCCATTGTTTTGGGCACCAACACGAGGTTTTGGCACATCAATTTTTAGAGAATGTGAAGATAATCAAGAAGGATAATCTAAGGCTTTTAGATTTGGCTCACTTCTAGTTCACATGTATATACATATTGAGCATAAGTTCCTTGGAATGCACCCTAGAGCATGGAAGGACAACATACCCATTGGTATTCAGATATCAGAAAGTTATAGAAGACAAAAAAAAATGAGTAGATGTGAGCTATTTGGCATGATTAAGATTCTAAATAGACAAATGAAAGAAAGAGTCAGAATTCTTGAAGAGTTTGTTGAGAGATACAAGGATATAATATGTTTCATGCTTGAAATTGATTGTGTGTGTTTTGAAGCAATTGAACCAAGGAAGAAATGGTGTTACCCCATGGGCTATGAATTCATTTCAGAAGTTCTTGTTATGCAAGTAGAACATGTTTTGGCATCTAAAGTTGACACTTCTTAGGAGAGATGGGGCACATATGAAGAGAAATTAGCTAAAGTCAGAGAAGAATAGTATAGAGGTACGAGGAAAAGAAAGATAGATAAAATGGTTGGTGATATGGCAGCTAAGTTCGAGATGACAAAGGAAGAGGTTAAAGAGGTAAGGACTAAGATGATTGAGGGAGCTTCTAGATCAACTAAGCATGGGAATTGTAGCTCCTTCATCTTTTGAAGCAGAAAACATAGTAAGTCCCACTTCTACTATAATTGATCTATCTATCACTCCAGAGAAGACAACACAAGAAGATACGCCTACAAACATACCTAGAATATCCACCAGATCAACAAAACCAAATATCCCTAAGAAAACAAAGGTTGAAGTGGAAGCTAAGAAGAAAGATTATAAGGAACCTAAGAAGAAAAAGGATAAGGTAACTAAGAAGAAAGAAGAGAAGATAGAACAAAAGAAAATAAAGGACACATACCACTAGAAACTAGACATAAAGATATTGCACAAAAGGATTATAAGAGATGGTAACCTAAAGACACTGAGCAGATACTATGAGAGATATGACTCTGACAATCAAGTATTGATAGAAGATATGATAATTGAATATCTACTTGTTTACAAGAAGAACATATTAGAGATTGAGAGTAGTATACCTAAGGATATGTATGGTAAACTAGAGAGCATAAAATAGCTTGCACAAATAGAAGATACATAAATTAGGAATCAAGACATTGAGGACATGTTGCCTATAGTTTTTGTATAGAAGAGAGAGAAAATATTTGAGGAACTCAAACCTTTACTAAGAAAAAAAGCTAGACTTGTGAAAATTATGGGTAGAAAGTATGATGAAGTTATTGAAGATACTCATAGGGTAGTAGATCAGATACTTATGAGAAATATTCCTAAGAAAAATTCACCTCCTAAGACTACCAAGCCCACATGTATAGGAATTAGAGAGAGCTCTAAGTCAGTTGAGGCTAATGTGGAGAAAATCAAAGTAAGTACTGAAAAGCAACCAAATTTCTTTGTTGCTAGTGTTCCTATGACCCTTGACACTTCACTTGATGAGAATGATCCATTTGAAGGAAGCTTGGATAATACAGTGGAAGAAGAAGAAGAAAGACGGTAAGAGGAAGGACAAAAAGAGGAAGAGCATAAAGTATAAATATAACAAAGAGAAGAGATAAACACAACAAAAGGAGAAGAGGCAAGAGATGAAGTTAAATAAGAAACTGATACTTCCACCACTCTATTGTTGGAAAGTATGGATAAGTCTATAAGCACGTATGTAGACAACATGGATGAGGATGAAATGATGAGACTATCCTTCATGGCATTCACAAAGGCAAAAGAAAGATCTGAGCAGAAAGGAGACAAAAAGGCTAAGGTAATTGCTAGGCCAATTGATATAGTGAATAAACTACTACCAGTACCTATTTATTTTCAAGGAAAAGATGATGCAGAGAATCTAAATATGGTGCTAGATAACTTTGATAGTCACTATGAGTCCCTAGTAAAGATCACAAAAGAGAAGGCAGAGAAAATATCTCTAGAAAAGAAGTTGAAGGAAGTATGCCAGTCTATTTCATGGGACCTGGTTATTCTGAGATCAACTACATCAAAGGCAAAAAGTTGTGTCACACATGGAAGGAAGTTATACAACTATTGTATTAACCCTATCAGACACATTCAAAATGTTGAAGATATTGTGGCTAAGTATAGGGCTACCCTGGATAGCATGATGGACAATTGTGATACCTCCTCACAAACTGTACTGGAGATGGACAAACAAGAATTAAAGATCTTTGATAAGATGAATGTATTGGATACAGAGAGAGGGAGAGTAATGACAAGATTTGGCTTTTTGAAGAGTCTAATCACTCCTAAGCTATCAATTCTTGATGTACATCTTTCTGAAATGGAGAAGATTGGGGAATCAATGACCAATTCTATGCCCACAGAGTTGAAAACAACAGAGACTTCATCTTATGTTTTTAATGGACTGATACATTTTAGTGAATTGTTGATAGAATCATGGAATGATGAAGTGAAGACCTTGGAAGATTCCTTCCAAGATGTTCTAAAACTAGTGAGCAAGCGCTGATTTCTACACTTTTTTGTAAATTTTACAATTTTGGGTACACCTTTGCCATTGATGTCAAAGGGGGAGAAGAGAAGTAGAAAAATGAGAGAAGAAAATTGTAAATAAAAAAAATGTATATATAAAAAATAAAAATAAAAATATAATAGGGGAGAAGAGAAGAGAAAAGAAGAAGAGTACAGTTAGTGTTTGTTGGGATAGTTAGTCATTTTTCGCTAAGTGTTGCCATCAATGACAAAGGGAGAGATTGTTGGCAAGTAATATTTTTAGAGTGATATGGAGAACTTGAGGGTTTTAATTTATGGAAACACATCTAATATGGTGATCGCTTGGAGTTAAGTATAGTTTTGGAGATGCAGTCTTGAAAATGACTAAGTATAGAAACAAAAGTATAGAGTACAACAATACTATTTTGGACATCAAAGATAGTATATGATAGATGATGAGTTGAGAGCTTAGAGGAAGACATTTTGGGATATGTATGACCTTCAGGTAAGGTTGATTGTGTTTTGGTATTGTTATTAGTGAGTTACAGTGATTTGAAGACATGAGAAGATAGAAGAACAATGAAACAGAGCATATGAACAGTCACGATGATTAAGGGAGTATAAGATGGAATCAAAATGTGCTAAGATAGATTAAGATATGGATTACCTAAACTTTGGTAATACAAGATCGCAAGCTTAGTATTTACTCTTTGTAGTGTTATTTATTATATTTTGTATATATATATATAGATCTATACATATACATATATATATATATATGTATATATATATATATATATATATATACATATACATATATATATATATATATATACATATATACATATATACATATATATATATATATATATATATATATATATATATATATATATATACATATATATATATATATGTATATATATATATATAGATATATATATGTATATATACATATATATACATATATACATATATATATACATATATATGTATA